>OVBI01001427.1:0-34619 GCA_900406495.1 Sisymbrium altissimum | reverse complement strand
TAAATATTTTAATCGTTAATTCCGGAAGTGTGGGTTTTGACCCCAACAGATCAAATAACAAAGGTTCATTCAGAAAGATAATCAACGAAATACATATAGTAAAATGATAAAGAAACAAGTAGATTCAAAGGTAAGTAGACGAGTCTTGGTGGTGGAGATGGGTCTAGACATTCACCCTTGTGAGAGACTGAACAAGGTCCTCCATTTTTTCAAGTTGCTTCTTAAGTTCCATATTCTCTTCATGGTTCTCTTTTGCAGATAATTCCACCGCTTCCAGTCTTTATGTTATCATTTCCATTTCTTCCGAAACCTGTGGTGCACTGGACGAATCTTCAATAGCTGGTAAAGTCTTACTCTGTAGTGCTCCAAGTCCATAGACACACCCTTGTTTAGATATTCCAGCAGCCTAATAAAAGACCAACTATGTGCGAAAAACAAAAGCACTAAAAAAACTCAACGAGTAACAAGCAAACCACAACAACAAAGAATAGTTTCAGACCTAAGAGAAATCATATTTAACAATAAAATGTATTATAAACTTTAGAATATTACCTTTACATAAATTTTATTTTTCTGAGATTGGTCAAGAGTCTCGGCTGTGACATTCTCTATACCAGCAGATTCCAGTTCTTCCAAGCGTTCTGCTACATGCCTCTCATAGGTTTCTGCAACTAATCTTGCTCGTTCATCCACATATGAGCCATCAGATCTTTGATGTGTTCTTTTCATTACAGCAATAAAGGAGGAGTCTTTGTTGTTGGCTTCCTACAAACATTTAAAACAAAATGGAAAAGTGAAATGAAATTTATTTTTCATAAAGTGCAGCTTAGAATAAAAATATAAACATTATCAGAACATCTTGTTGTTTGGCATAATAACATGAACTAGCTCTATGTTTATGCGGCCCTAAACCGTTCCGATCAGACAATTGAGAAGCACGTGCATTTGCACATGTTTTTTTTGAATCTTGGTGTTGCCCAGTACGCTTGCATGATGTCCCAGTAATCTTTTAGAATCCAGTCAGGTTTTTTCCCACCATTCTTTTCAACGCTCACCATTCCTTTAAGGCGATAGGCAGCAAGTTTGTTGAACTCTTTTTCAACTTGATAGTTGATGGAAGGATCCCAATTAAACTTTTTCTGAAAACCAGATTATAGCAAACATTATGAGTTAAGTCTAAAACTATTAATGATTCAGTGATATTAAATTAACATACCCTAAACATCGAGAACCATATACATCTATGGTAAGGTGGCACTTTCTTCCAAGAGCACCATGGTCCCTGAAAACAACATTGAATGATCCTTCTGATTTCAGTTGACACTTATGTATTGTTTTTAAACCTGTTTCAGTGAAATACAATTGGAAAAGAATTATAAATGTGAGACAAATTTTGAAGTTAGGAAAAAAAAAAGTCATTACCATTTAGCTCCATTCCTTCGAGAATAATGGAGCACAGGTAAACTTGTACGAACAACATAAACATCTTCCATATGTTTACTTGGTTGCGAGTTTGGAACATGTGTTGGTGAAAGAGCAGGGGAAAGAGGATCCTGTGAACTCAGAGATCGAGAATTTGAGCGAGAATTAGAACTTTTCCCATACGATCGACCACCTATTGTTGGTGTAGCCATCTAGAAAACCAATCGATCAAATTGAGAGATGCAAGAGAAAAGGAAATCTAGAAAGAAACCGTCGGGAGATGTTAGAAAATACTTAAGTAGTCATGGTTCTTTAGGTTTTTCCAATTGGCTCGTTAAATTTTCAGGAAATAAAATTAAAGCAGTTCAATGAAAATTTTAACCACTGGCGGTGGTTGTAGCAAAATATTTAGAACCCCACTAACTTAATTTGAGACATGTGTTTATTTTGTCAAAATTGAATGACTAAATATTAGATAAAAAAAATTCAGAAATCTACAATAGTAAGGCTATGATCTTATTCAGTTACTACTTGCGACCAAATACTCTATATGGAATTTTTAAATCTCAACACATATATTTGGTATGATCTTATATGGTTAGCAAATTATAAAATGTAGGTTAAGTTAAAAATCTTCCCACATATCTCGACATTAATAATCTTTCAATCTAACATCTCACAAAAAAATCAATATGTTGCTAACATATATTGTTATATAACTCATGACTCATTCATCATAACTACAATCTCTAAACAATGGCACCAACCAATTTGACATACCTTAACTACGCATGTCTCACCTTTCAAAGCTCATTATTCATACTTGGAAGCAGTTCAAATAGCAAACCGGTGATCCCCTGAAAATGATATTGGCAGATGGATACATACTGAATATGCATTCAACGGATACCCGAAGGATGAGTCAGTGCTGGAGATGGGTCGAAGAGACAGCCTGTACTAATACAACATGGAATTCTTGTCGTAAGTTGAACTCGTCTTACTCTTTTGCGTCGCAGTACGAATTTTGTTGTGATTAGGTATGTACACACGCAATCTTTTTATTTAGATATCTATGTCCATTTAATATATGTTATACAAATTCAGAACAAACTTTCCATACATACGTTTATTGTAAAAATATAAACATCCAAATTAATCACTTAGATTATGCTTATATCAAGTGCAGAAGAATAAGAAGAAGAAGAAGAAGTGTCAGAATTTATTTTTATTATTGTTTTACAGAAAATTGCAAAAATATATCAAAAATTGAAAATAAGTTAAAACTTTAAAGATATTTAGCAAGAGAAGGAAAATGCATTAAAGATATTTCTTTTATAGTTTTTTGAACTACTTTATCTCGGCGACTGTCTTTCTCTTCCAAATATGTTTTTTTCTCATTTATTTCGAAACTATTTTCATCTTGGTAAATCCATTGCATTAAAATATGGCGGTCATGACTTTTCATTCCACTTAACTTTCTTCCTGGTAGATCAACACACCCAGATATATTTGATGCATATCCATCTGAAAATTTAACAGCTTCTTTCAGCCACTGTAATAAGATTTTTTTTTCGTCAGCTTGCAATCTGAAAATTGGAACTGGAGCCTTTCGATCAGCTGTTAAATGCAACTATTTGCGATTACAATACTCTTTTAAATCAAGTCCTGATCTACTATTATCTTTCGTCTTTCCTTGCACATTCAGTAGAATGTTGATAATTTTATCGAAAAAGTTTTTCTTATATGCATCACATTAAGATTGTGGCGAAGTTTATGATCTTTCCAGTAAGGTAACTCCCAAAAGATACTTTATTTGTGCCAGTTATGAGTATCACCATATCCTTACAACTTTCCATGATTTCCTCCACAATCAAAGGTTTTGGGCAAACCATTGACATGTCTATTCCAAAGTTCCACACCACTTAGCACCTCATGTGGACTATCATTCACCTCCTTTCCTCTTCGAAAACTTCTTTTGTTTCGTTGATAACTATGACCTAATGGTACAAAACTCGATGACAATCAAACCAACTTGTTTTTCTACCATTCTTCAACTGAAATGCACTTGTCTCATCCATACAATAAGGACAAGCTAACCGACCATGAGTTGTCCATCCAGAAAGCAAACCATAAGCAGGAAAATCGCTTATCATCCACATTAATACAACTTTTAATACAAAATTCTACTTGGTAGAAATATCGAATGCCTGAACACCGTTAGACCATAAATCTTTCAATTCATCTATCAATTGTTGAAGAAAAATATCAAGACTTCTCTTAGGATGGTTAGGACCAGGGACTAAAACTGTCAAAAACATAAATTCTTGTTTCATGCATATATCTGGAGGCAGATTATACGGTGTTATTATTACAGGCCATAATGAATAATTATGTCCTGACATCCCAAATGGATTAAAGCCATCTGTGCATAACCCAAGATAAATATTTCTGGACTCTTTTTTAAAAATCTGGGAATACCTTGTGAAGGGGTTTTCATGCTTCCCCATCTGATGGATGAGACATTTCTCCTTCCTTTCTTTTGTGTTCTGAATTCCATCTCATGTCTACAGCAGTACTCTTTGATTGGTATAATCTTTTAAACATATCAGAAATCGGTAGATAAAATATTTGGCGATATGGAACCCTTTTTCTTCCAACTTTTTTTGTAGGACGAAATCGATCATTTTTGCACAATCTACAATTCTCTTCATTTTCAGCATCTTTCCAAAATAGCATGCAGTTATCTTGACATACATCAATCTTGTAGTATGGCAAACCCAAGGACCGCATTAGCTTCTTTGTATCATAGTAGGAGTCAAAATAGATGTTATCTTCAGGAAAATATCCTTTCAGCATATGTGAAATCGAATCCATTAAATTCTGAGGTAGATTATAATCCGTCTTCAAATTCATCAACCGAGCTGCCAAAGATAATTGTGAAAGACCTTTTTTACACCCATCATATAAAGGATGTTTTGCTGCCTCCAAGATATCGAAAATTTTTTTGGCCTCCACATTAGGCTATTCCATGTTTTGACCAAATGCATTTGAAATCAATTCCTCATACGGATTCTCTTACTCTTGCTCTGTTTGATAATCAGCTCCTGATGTTTCTTCATCCACAAAACTATTGTTGTTCAGATTCTCATAATTTTCTCCATGAGAAATCCAAACCCAATAGTTAAGCATAAATCCCATGTTATATAGATGGCTCCAGACTGTTGCTTCTTCTCTAAGTTTTCCATTACCACATTTGATACATGGACAAAAAAGCTTGAACGTCTCCAAATACAATGGTTGATTCATAGCAAATTTCATAAAGTTTTCTAAACCTTGACAAAATTCTTCAGAAACCTTATTAGTAGTCGGATTGATTCGCTGATATATCCAACGCCTTGAAGTAAAAATATTGCCACTAGAGCTCATTATGTATTTTGATCAAGCATTCAACAAAGAAGAACGATTTTCTTTGCTTACGGTATTTCGATTTTTGGTTTGGAAGACGACAACAAAAGACAATCATGTATATCTGCTAAGATATTATTTCATATATTCTAGATAATTTGTTAAATAACTATTTTATCACATAAATTAAATAAGTGGAAAATATAAATATGTGTAAGTTGCGTGCGACAACAGTTCTTTTCTTCGAAAGCGATTCCTTTTGATTATTTTTTACTCTCATTAAGGTTCTCAATTTTCATGTAATCAACGAGAATTTTATTGATTCAACAACGTCAAAACTTCAGATCAAAGATATATCCAGGGGAAGATTTGCCGTGTATATAGTGCTTGTTAAACTGTTGCAGGCGAGATCATCTTTTGTTCACCATAGTTCCTTCTAAGTTTGTAGTTTCAATCTCTGATGGGAAGTAGCAGTTCGAAGATCAGGAAAAACAGTAGGAGATACACTCAAAGTTCGTCTTCTTCTTCTACTTCTACTTGGGTGCAGAATCATCAACATTCTTCTTCGGCTCCTGTTCCCACTAACACTTTTGGTTTCAACCAAAGAATCAAGGCAAGAAGTATTCACTCATCGGAGATAACTACCGTATACTGTTCCATTGATGAGGTTAGTAAACTCTCAATCACTAACTTCTGACAACTATTGCAATCTGAGTTTGTTTCTGGATATGTGTTTCTCGGTTATGATATTATAGGTTACTGCTGCTCTTTCTAAAGCCGGTTTGGAGTCATCAAATCTCATTGTTGGTATAGATGTCACTAAGAGTAATGAGTGGACAGGTGAAAAGCTATTTTATTACGAACTGATGAAGTATAAGACATAAAACATAAAGTACTAATGATATTTGGTTACATAATGCGTAACAATAGATGCCACTAACTGATGGTCACTAATTAGTCAATACTTGTGACTTTATTTGGTCACATAATTCGTTACAACAAATGCGACTAACCGATGGTCACTAATTAGTCAATGACTTTGTTTGGTCACATAGTCGTAATAACAGATGCGATTAAATTGTTGGTAACTAATTTGTCAGTACTTGTGACATTATGTTGCGACTTCTTTTATATGTCACTATATTTTGACTACATAGTAACCATTTTGTAATTTTTCTTGATTTGTCATAAGTTAGTACATAAATCGTTATAATATAGTGACAAACCATTTCGACACAATAAATTCACAATATCCACGTTTTGCTGTAGTGTACATTGGATGGGCTGAAGCGTTTTTGGTTAGACCCCCATTGGGTGAAAAAATATTCCCAGTGCTCCACTTTTTGTAATACGCTAGGTCAAGACAGCCTCCCTCTTGCTATGCCTCATATAGTTAGACAGCCACCTTTTGGCAGTGTAACTCTACAAATGTAAGTTATTTACTACTTTTAAATTTTAAAATTAATAATAATTTATTTCTTCATTCTTTTTATTTATTTAACTCAGTTTTATAATTTTTAGGCTGAAGAAAGAGGTAAACTTCCTTCTCTTCTTCGGTTGTTTGAGCGGACTCATAGAAAGAAGAAGACCGGAGCTTTTGTGGATGCTAGATCCGAGAAGCTGTACCACGATGCCACAGCACGGATCGAAGAGCGTCATACTCAGCTTTCTCAAGAAGCCGATGGTATTCATGTGGTATTGTCTACGCCAGAAATAGATAAAACATTTTACACGGGTAATAAATTTATATAATTAACTAAATATTTCACCTATATGACGAAGGATACATCGGATGGGCTGAAGCATTTTTTGGTTAGACTCCCATTCGGTAAAAAAGTATGCTGAGTGCTCCACTTCTTGTTATAAGCTAGGTTCAAATGGCCTTCCTCTTTCTATGCCTCATATGGTTGGATATACATCTTTTGGTAGTGTACCTCTTGAGATGGTAAGTTATTTACTTTACTTTTAATTTTTAAAATTAATATTAATTTATTTCTTCATTATTTATTTTTACTTAACTCAGTTTTATAAATTTTCAGCTGAAGAAGAAGGCAAAGTTCTTTTCTTCTTGTGGGAACCGAAATTCACCTTAACGTATTTTAGGAAAATTAATGTAAGGAAACAAGATTCTTGGAAAGAAAGAAAAATACGAAAAAGATCAAAAAAGAAAATTAGGGCAAAAGAAAAAAGATAGATTAATGTTTTTATTGCTTAAGTATGGAAAGCTTAGATTGTCTTACAAAAGTATAAATCGATGTCTTTATATATTACAAGATCTTAAGTCCTAACTAGTCATGTTCTCGATGTGAGAACTAGTCTTCTTAAGTTTTCCGCCGACTTTTGATAAGTCTTTGAGAACCTTCGAGAATCTTAGATAAATCGGCTCGGCCCGTGATAATCTTCTTTGTCGGTTCAGCCCAATCTCGTCCTCCGTCTTTGGTTCAATAACTTCTTCGGTTCGAAGCTTCGTTTTCATTTAAGTTAACGTTTTACCGTTTTCGATGGATAAAAACGTTACGTTATTTCCGTAAACATCAAGAAGTTAACAAAAATATCAATAAGTTCTAGAAATGATCTCAACGACGTGATCGGCTAGGGGAAAAGTGTCGAGATGATCATCCGCTCGGATTTTATGCTTCTTACTTTGATTGTTCGATGTTTTGGTATACTGAGGTAAATGCAGAACGATCGGCTCAGGACCCACAGACACATAGGAAAAATCTTGCTGATCCACCGGTTCGAGATGAAGATGCTCTACGTACCACCGTGCTATCGATCGGCTTGGCATTCCAAAAAGACTCGAGAGCAGCCGGCTCAGGTCGCAGCACACCGGCCGAGCCAATCGTCATGATCTCTGTCTCGCGATGCACCTCAAATGGGTTCATTCTTCTCCTTGAGTTTTGGTTGATTGGCTCAGCCAAAGGCACCGAGAAATTACTCGAAGCAACTGGCTCGGCTGGATTGAGTTGTGGGACGACTGGCTCGGCCAGATCGAGATGTGGGATGACCAGCTCAGCCGGATTAAGATGTGGGACATCCGGCTCTGCCGGATCGATATGTGGGACGACCGGCCGGGCTGGATCAAGATATGGGACATACGGCTCGGCCAGATCGAGATGTGGGACGTCTGGCTCAGCCGGATCGAGATATGGGACGACCGGCTCGGCCGGATCGTGATGTGGGACGACCGGCTCGGCCGGATCGAGATGTGGGACGACCGGCTAAGACGGATTGAGATGTGGGACGTCCAGCTCGGTCGTATCGAGATATGGGACATCTGCCTTGGCCAGATCGAGATGTGGGACGTCCGGCTCGGCCGATTGAGCTGTGGGACGTCCGGCTCGGGTCAGTACATGACATCTCATCTGCCCGAGTAGATAGGTGTGTTGGCTCGGTTTTATGAGTAAAAGTTCGAGGACTCACGATTTTTACTTGTTTTAGCGGAGAAAGATACATGAATGGAATTTTTGGAATTTATTTTGTAAAGTTATCGATAAAAACAGTTTTATCGTAAAATATTTTTGCGATTATCCTTCTTTTCTTCTTTTTACCAAAAATATCTAAATACGGAAACTTTTTTGGTATTTAAATATTTTAACCATTAATTTCGGAAGTATGGGTATTGACCCCAACATTTTGTCCTCCAGCTCGTTTATCTCAGGTATGATAGTGACAAGGTAACCGTGAAGTATTATACGCAATTAAGGAGCTAAAATTGTTGCCAACCATTCCAGAGCCTAGATTCGTTTTGTCCCAAGCCGTTGAAAATGATTCTCGAGATGAAAGTCTTTAGGCTTGCTTAGTTGTTGTTTACAGCTTAAGTGTTCGGGCATAGATAAACTCTTTTCGAGAAACTATTTAAGTTGGGTTTCTTGAAAGTCTTTTACGAAAAACTATTCAAGTTAAGTTTTACAAAAAATTTTGTTATTTTTTTTTTTGAAAAACTGTTTAAGTTTTTTTGAAAGTTTTTTTTTAAAAGTGAGGGCATCACAATCCGAGCCGTGAAACTTATTTCATCATGCTGGCCGCGCTGGTGCTCCCTCGTACGGTCGTGCTGTTGCTTGACGATGCAGTCTCCAGACTGGCGGAGCCAGTGCTCCCTCGTATGGTCGTGCTGTTGTTTGACTATGCTTAATCAGTCTCCAGATTGGCCGAACCGGTCGAGAAGTGTTTACGAAAAACTATTTTTTCAAAGAAAGTTCAACTAAAAACTAATTGGGAATTAGTGTATTGACCCTAACCCTTTATATATTAAAGTTTATTCGTTCAACCTTCCAATGTGGGATTTTGGATTGTATCCCAACATCTACATTAAAACAAGCAACCAGACATAAATATGCAACACTAATACCATGTATTTATAACATAGTACAAAAAGAAAACTCAAGAGAATTAGTAAACATAAACCAGATGTTCTAATTAGCAACAAACCAGAGGTATATCACGCTAAGGCCTAAGTTTTAAGACTCAGCAATTAAATATGACCAAACAAGACCACCAGCTAGTACAAAACATACTCTCTTAGTTCTCCAAACTAAAATATGCTAAACATAAACGTTGTGATTAGCCAGAGACTCTGATTCATCCACCTTCAGGTGATGTTCCTCCTCCTTATCACCATTGCCTTTACCAAACTCACGTGCATCAGCATATTCTCCCCTTGCTTGCGTGGATACTCAGGTAAAAAATAAGCATGGTGAGAGAACTCAGACGCAAGGAAGAAAAAAAATACTTGCCAATTTGAGTTGCATAAACTGGACTGCGAATGGCTGTTTGAGATCACCAGCAAGGGTCGGAGCTTTTGGGTCTAGAGCAACCCCATAATGAGATCCATTCTTGGAATCAAGCTTAAACGTCAGTCCATGCTCAGAGGTGTGATCCTCATGGAGAGACATAACAATAGCGCAGAAGTTGATCAATCAGATTTGGCAGAACCAAGCGTTAAGAGGGATTTGCGTAGGCAAGCAACTATCTGATCATACACAACCTTGCAAAAGTTGGATTCCTTCTGATTCGCCACCATATACAGAAGAGTGGCAAGATCTTTGTGGAGGGCAGTATTGGTCGTAGTAGGCATCCACTTGTAACAACAAATCTTGTAGAAAACAGCAACATTAGGGCCAAGATGCCTGAAAATGATCTCGAGAAAACAACCTCGAAAGATACATCAATTCAAATCACAAGTGTCCATCATCCACTTGGTTAGTTTATTTATTTTAAAGTTTACGGTATTATAAGCTTAATTTTGTAGTGCAAGATTCTATAACCATTCGGTATGAGTCAAAAGATTGTTCAAAATCAACGTTCAATATGAACCTACACTCTCACATCACACTGTACTTTCAACAAAATATATTATATATGTATTCAAACTTGAAGTTGACGCATACGAGACACATATATTTATATGTATAAATCATATATACTAGTTAAAACAATCGAAAGATCAGAACCAAGGCTTTAGAAACAGTACAAGCCTTCAGAGACAAAAGTGCAAAATTGGCTGGATATTTGTACATATCATTTGCTTGGAGATGCAAATCTCGACTTCTCTCTATGTCGGCTCAACCTTCTGTCTTGTGGTGATGATCCCATCCCTGATTGACGTGTGATCTCTGCAACAACGTTCGAAATTTGAGTACACAACGTGTGATCTCGAAATGAGATACAACAAGAAACGTGTGGTTTAAGTAGTTTTACCTCTTCGCTTTCTTTCAAGTTCTTGATCAAGCTCTTCCTTCCACTTCCTCTCTATCTCTGATAGTGCAACACTACAAAACCAAAATAACGCATTTACAAATATTTAAACATTTTGAATTGTTTGTGTATTGTGACATGTATTCATGTGAATACCTTCACGCATTTTGGTTCCTGCTTCCTACTTAACACTTATGAATATATGAAGAAAGTGAATCTAAGCCGTTAAATTTTGTTGTGGGACTTACCTCTGGCTGTTTGATTCCTGTTCAGTATCAGCACTTGAGTTGCTATTATTCAGCACACCAGAGCCATTACCGCTTTCTGGGCTCTTGGAACAACAGGCTGCATCTTTTGCTCTAGAAGGCGAACGACCAAAATGGCCCTGGCTCGAAGACCTACTTTTTGGAGGAAGTTTCAAGAAACCACGAGGTGTCTCTTCTCGTTTATTGTTACTTATACTACTCTCCATGTAGGTGGGAGAACATGTGATCAAACTGTTGTAGAATTCTTCATACAGAGGCGTTTGTAACTTCTTTAGATCTGTTGCCTAAGGTTAAGATAATATGCCATAATGTCAATGGTTGAAACTCTGAGTTGGATATAAGTGCACTGAAGAAATAGAACAGTGCAGGACTCACCTTCTCATGTAAGAAAGCTTTAATCTTTGACTCGGTCAGCTCATTTTCATCCTCTGAATCCACTTCCATGCTATTTTTCGCCTCTGTTTCTTCATTTCCAGAATTTTCGTGAAATTTTCTCTTCAGATTATCAGACATTTCACTCTTCTTATCACAGCTCTGTACAAACGTAGTTTATAAATAGTGGTTGCAGATATAACATGAGACTCCAATTGATTTGATAGTTCAGATAATAATTAGGAGAATTACATACACACAGGCTTACCTTTGTCGCATCAGTAATCTTCTCAAGAGCAGGACCAGTTTCACCATCATATGTCAAGAAATTCTCATCGTCAATCAAACACATATCATCTTCATCATCATCATCCATGTTAGTATTCTTCCGCCACGAGTTGTTATTTTGGATTGAATTCGTAGGAAAAGCAACTGAACAAGTGAGACTACCCAAGTTACAGATGTCTCCTACATTGTCGCATGTAGACATTTGACTGTAAGAAAAAGAAACAGACAATCAGCAGTCATAAATTCAGCTTAAGAGATTTGGGTTAAGCTCGGCACTCACTAGCTCTTCATGTCAGTTAACTCTGATGGTAACGGAATGCTTGAATTTTCCTGAAAAATTAGACACAAAACATCCAAACAAAATGCCTTTAAAGGAATTCTACGATGATATTCGATAGATGGAATATGGATAATGTGAACTCACCATGACTGAAGCAAGAAGCATAGAATCAGTCTCTTTCTGTTTTCCCGTAACAAATGGATGCTGCCAATGTAAGAAAAGCAAGAACATTATAACTCGAATAATCAAAATATATAATCTGATTGAATTTAATTTACTCTGTTGACTATTCACCTTTAGCAGCTCAGAAGCGGTTGGTCTCATATTTGGCTCCCTGCCAAGAGAGGAGACTATGTTTCAGCAATCCACAAGAATAGAAGCAAGAAGGTGACATAAGCTACTTTCGATTTCTAATCAAAACTTTGAGTCAGAAGTAGCGTACTTTTGCAGACACTTGAGCAAAAAATCTTCTGCGTCAAAGGAGAGATTCTCAGGGATTGGAGGGTGTGATTTTGTCGTTCCAATGTGGAAGATCGCAGCAATCTGAAAAGAATATATATCCACACAAGTTCAAGAAACATGTTCTGTGAATAACAAGGCATACAAAATACAGTACCTCTTTATACTGCTCGCTCCAAGGAGCTTTCCCAGTCACCATTTCAATCACTGTGCACCCTACGCTCCAAATATCAGCAGAACTGCATATATGATAGCCACAGGTTATATGACATTGACGTCAAACCATTTAATCTCGTAATCATGCACATGTTTGAAGTAATGCTTACAAGCTATGCCCAGTTTGAAGAATAACTTCCGGAGCCATCCAATAGGGAGTCCCTTTCATAGATTTGGCTCCCGAAATAGTAGCCTAGAGATAAAGTCATGTCGATTAAACCGAAATCTTGACGATGAACAACTTAAGAAACACTAGAAAACTCAGAGAAGGATGAGGTTTTTACTGAAATCGAAGTTGAAGAACTTAAAAACTGACTTACCAACTCTGCCACCTGTTTGGATGCACCAAAATCAGCAAGTTTAATGCATCCTTGGTTATCTACAAGGATATTAGCACCCTGAGAACAGAAGAACGCAGAATGTGACGGGCAAGAACAGGTGAAATTCTGAACATTTTTACGTGCGCATATATTGATATACCTTAATGTCACGGTGCATAATTGCATGATTGTGAAGATACTCCAAACCCAAAAGCAGTTGGTTCGTGTACGTCCGAACAACCTGAGTCAATCAGTTTAAAGACATTGTTAGCACTAATAACATTTCAAGAAACCCAAAAAAGGTATTTCAATAGTGACTTACAGATTCAGGAAAGGGTCCAAATTTCTCCAAGAGAGATGATATAGATCCACCAGGAACAAACTCAAGAAGGATGTTCAAAGTTTCATCTTCCCTCACCGTGCCTAAATACCTCTAAGGGCCCCCAAAAAAAAACAATGACAAAGTTAGAAAAGAAACAAAAGACTGATTCTTGCAAGAATACAATAACGTTTCTTGCTTACAACTATATTTGGATGAGAGTGATTCTTGAGAAGCTTAACTTCCTCCTCCAATTCCTCAATATGAGCCTTTAACCAAAACAAGAAACTCATGTCATGAATCAATCAGCTCATCGTAGAGAAACAAACAACTAAACCCATGTGATGAAAAAGAATTTGTAGCATAATATAAACAAACAAACAAACGAGTCGGTTTGTTTGTGAAACCTGAGTTTTCTCCTTGGATGCACAATTGGATCCAATCAGAACCTGTGAAGAAAACAACTTAAATGAGCTCATGACAAGGTCAAACTAAAACCAATCAAAGCCAAAAGAAAAAAACAAAACAAAACAAATTAGAAATTTGTTCATGATCAATTCTATAAACTAACACCGAAAACGAAGTAAAATCAAACAAATGAAGCTTGCAGACTCCATCAATCAGAGGAATCAGACTTCACAAAATCAAATTCAAATTCCAGAAATGCATAATTGGATACGATCAGAAACTTTGAAGAAACAACAACAACAAAAATCAGCTCATTATCAGTTCTAATCCACAAAACCACTAAATGTGGCTAACATCATTACGAAAACACCAATAAAAAAGTAGAATTATCTCATTAATCAAACGAATTAAGCTTGGAGATTCCATTAAATAACCAAAAACTCATTATATAAACCAACATCGAAAACAAAGTACAAATTTGTGGTAAAATAAAACAAATGAAGCTTGCAGACTCCATCAATCAGAGGAAACAGACTTCACGAACAACAGGGAAAATCAAGTTCAAATTCCACAAATGCACAATTGGATCCGATCAGAACCTGTGAAGAAACAACTAAAAATCATCTCATGATCAGGTCAAATCCACAACAACCCTAAAATCATTACAGTAAACACCACAAAACAAAGTAGAATTATGTCATAAATCAAACGAACTAAGCTGCTTGAATTACCAAAAACTCATCAGAGGAATCGAACTTCACAACAAAAAGTGACAATCAAAATCAAAATAGTTCCAAGTTTCTCGAAATCAGTTAATGTTCAGGTCAAATCGAAACCAATCGAAGCCGAAAAACCCTAATTCGAAATATGTTCATGATCAATTGAGTGAGTTTACTACAGATTTAAGTACCAATCTGCTTTGCAGACTCCATCGAATCAACAATAAAGTAACCAGAGGAATCAAAAACAAAAATCAAACTGAAGAGATTCCATACCTGTTTAACGGCGAGGAGCTCACCGGAATCGAGATTCATTCCCATATAGACAGTACCAAAGGCACCACGACCAATCAACTGACCTTTCCGCCAACGAATCGGAGGTTTAGTTGTAGGAGGAGGAGGAGGAAGTGGTGGAGGTGAGTAAGGTTTGGCGAAAACTCTGGATTTACGGATGCAAGAAGAGATTTTATCGGCGAGGAGAGAAGGAAACGGAGGAGTGTTCTCTTGGTTGTTATCATGATCGGTGGTGTTTGAAGAACGGAAGACTAGTGAACGGCGAACAGATCCGAAGAGATCTTGCATTTGAAATTCGGTGTTTGTTAGTGTTTTTGGATGCTTAGGATTTTTGAGAGGTGTGTTCAGATTAACAAAAGAGAGAGAGGAGTGGGGGAAAAAGGGGAGAAGATTCCATTTTCAAAAATTTATTAATTTAAAAATGTTTTAAGGGAAATGACGTCAGAAGAAAGAAAAAACAAATTAAGGGAAACGTGGAAAAATAAAAGCCAATTGGAAATTTGGTTTGATGTTCAAAACAAAAATGGAGTAAACGATCTGAATATAAAAAAAAACACATTTGCAAACTTAACCATAAATACATATTCGGAATAGGATAGTCTTTTTCTCTCTTGTGTACTGTTACTCTCCCTCTCTAGAACAAATCTCGAAGTCATTTTCTTGATTTTCCACCAGCCGTCGGTATATCTGATGGTTCAGTTTTTTGTTTTTGTTGTAATGTAGGATAAATGTCCGGCTATGTCCGGATTTTGACTTCCAGTTTACCGGATAATAAAAGTTCGGCTATGGCAGATTTTTTTTTCCGACTTTGTTCGGCTTTTCTTTTCTTTCTCCAGACTTTATCTTTAATTTCGTGTTTTAATTTCGTGTTGTTGTTGATGAATATTCTGCTTTGATCGGAATTTGGCTGGTCCTTGCTTGGATTGAAGACTTTTCTTCACTGTTGGTTGCCTATACAGTGAGGGTAAACCTTAATGGTTATGACAGATCTTCTCATAGTAGAAACAAAGCTGAGGGAGTCAGGTTGTGAGATCGTTCGAGGTAGAAGCTGATTTAACTGCACAGGCGATGACTGGAGAAAGATTGTGGCGGAGATTGGCGATGCTCATCGGTGAAGAAGGCGGTCCAAGGAGTTGACTGTTTCTTCTTCTCGGTTCTTCCAAACACTTTATTATTGGGCTTCATTTTATTCTAATTTTATATTTAGTGTTTGGGTTCTAATTGAGCTTCGTATTTCTCTGTATCATTTTATCCATTGATGAGTTTCAAAAAATTATTTGCCGAAAAAAAAAACTATAAATGCATATTCTTTAAAAATATTTCTCAAATAACATATATGAGATTTTATGGAAATTTAATTAAAAACTAGTATTTTACCTTTTATTCGTGTAGAATTAAGTTTTTCAATCCCTGTTTGCGGCATAATAACAATTTTTTATATAAAAATATCCTATAAAAATTATATTATTAATTTTAAAATAATATTTCTACATTTAAAAATTGGATTTTCATTTATATTACGAATATGCCATTTTGAAAAAAAAACAAAATAAAAAGAATAACAAAACCTTTTCTCTCTTTTGTTTTGTATCATTTCAAGACAAAAAAAAAAAATTTGAAATCCTAAAGAGACGACGGCGGCGATTTGAAAGGCGATTCCTCTTCCGACGGAGAATCTTCCTGTATTGACTATTCCGGTATTTATGTGGTGGTTGATTTGATTGAAAGTAAAAATAGATTTATTATGTGTAAATAATAGACGGCAGCGGCTAAATGAAAAAATTGCATATTGAAAACTCTAGAATGAAGAAGATGAAACAAATTATAAGTATGCCATTAATGAAAAAACAAAAATGTGTTGCACGGTAAATTTATTTGAATTCCATTATTGACTCAACCTCACAGAGTTCCGATCTAGGAAAGATCTCATTAATAACCGACAGTGGATTCTACCAGCTGGTTGATGTGGAGTAGTGGGAAGCTTTCCTTGGGGCATGCTTTGTTGAGATCCGTAAAATCTACGCAAACTCTCAAGTTCTCATTTTCCTTTTTTACTACCACCAGGTTCGCAAGACAATCAGGGTACTTCACTTCTTGTATCGAGCCAATTTTGAATAGTTTTTCCGCCTCATCGTTGATTCCCTGGGATCAATCTGATTTGAGTTGGACTTCATTTTCTTTAGATCAAGGCGTTCATCGTCAAACTCTGTGGTATGAACAGAGTTCTATCCATGTGCACCGTTGCCATTTTATTACCTTGCCTTGCGTCCCGATCATTATCTTGTTATGTCCTTGACAGAATAGTAGTATTGTTTAGATTAGTTGTGGAAGTATTACCTTGAGCTACCGGTAGTGGAGGAGTGGAATCTGTAGGGTTGCTGCTGGATCCAGGAGTGGAGCCTGCCATGGAGTTGATGAGAGCTGACATGTCGGCTTGTTCTTGTACGACGTTTTCATGAGAAATGCGGAGATTGTTGAATTTTTCTGTGATCCCTCCCCCGACCTGACCCACCAGAGTTGTTATATTTTCGTTGATGCCTCCGTTGGACTCCATGATTGCTTCATTTGTCGCAGCTTATGGTTGTGATGCCACCATGACCGATGATAATTTGGAGGAACCTAGAAAGATTAAAAGAAAAAGAAGAATACCTTCCTTTTAACGCCAAAATGTGGGTGCTATAATCTTCCATACTCGAATTTGTATTAAACAAATGACTTTCTTTTCTTTTTTTGTGGCAGAATAATGTTTAAAAACGAGCAAAAGTATAAATGTAAAATGAAAGTAAGAGGCAAATTATATGATGAATGGTGATTTTTATTGATCAGTAAGGTATCCCAAAAAGAAGTTGTCTTTTCCAATATTTTTGGTCTCCTATTTATACAAGATTTATACTTAGTTTGTGTCATAATAAGGGAATGTAGCCTTTTAATACATCAGTTTCGCCTACAGGAATAAATGTGTAACGTTCATAATTTAAATGTGTTGTTGACTCCTTATGACTTCGTTTTTAGAGTTATTCCACTGTTCACCTTTTATCCTTCTCCCTGAGCATGTACTCACTGTATGTTGAGTTTGTCGGTTCATCTGGACTTTACTGGCAATTGACCTCTTTACCTCTTCTTCATGGTGGCGTGGACATGACTCTGAGGAGATCTCTCCCTTCTATACTGTTGTGGATGGGATCCAGAACTGATCTGGGAGTTTGGTATTCAACACCAATACCAACAGGTCATGGCAGACGTTTAATTGGATCAAACGACCCCTGAACACGGTATTATGGATGAACAACTCGTGAACCCTTCATGGGATGATGGCTAAATGGGACAGGGACAATGGAGCAGCTCATGCATGCTAGTCGGGATGGACGTGCAAGTGAAGGGTTTGCATGACGCAAGGCTCGCACGGCGAGCCATGCAAAAGCTCGTGCGAGGCAAACAGCTCAAATGTATCGTCGGTTGTCTGTGTGCACCGACAGGCATGTGCGCAAGGCGATCGGGTTGATGGCGGGGAAAGTATCAAGAGGTTTGTTTTTCCAAAATTTGAGATACTTTATCAAAGCCTTTTTATTATTTGGTCATTTTTAGCTGTTGATCTTTAAGAGTGTGAATTTTGATCCCAAAGTGAGATTCACATATTCCATAACTACTCTAGATATTGCTAAAAAAGATCTTCCAAAGAAAATTGGTCCATCATGTGAATTATCAACTTTTATGACTTGAAAATCAATTGGCACTTGGAAATTGGAGAGGTGATTATTCCATCAGCGAGGCTAACATCAAGGATAAAAAGTTGCATTATCGTCTTCAGACCCAGACGATTTTCAGGTTCTGGTGTATCTTCAATCTTGATCAGTGTCCTTCACTCTCAACTTCCTTTGTATCTTTACTATTTATGTAAGCCTTTGTAAGAATTTTGAAAGACTTTTGGATGTTCTTGTTTGTCTTTTAAATTTAATGTACGACCTCATATGTATGATATTTAATTTTTTTTTTTACAACAAAATAATATAGTAAATATAATATAAAAAGATTTAAGGAGCTTCGTTTAACCAGATCGATGGAACCATGTCAGCATGAAAAGTTTATGTCGGAAGAGTTTTAACACTGCGCGCTAACTTGTCCGTCTTAAAATTCTTTGCACGTGGGATAAGCTTAATGGATAATGGGTTGAAAAACTCTTTCCATATATGAAACTCCTTTAGGTGCGTTGTGAAATCCAGCCAATCCTAAGCATTAGATAATATCTTTACTAAGTCGGAGCAATCTGTAGCAAATATTATTTGGAAGTGCTGAAGATCTTTCATACATTCCATTACTCAGAGTAACGCTTCAAACTCTACATGTAACAGTAACAAACTAGCTCTGTTATTACCGAAACCCATTCTGATGTATGATATTTAATTTTAGTTTATGAATTTCAGGTTTTCAATTAGAGGTTTTTAATATTTTATTTCTTGGTCTTTTTAAAAAGAAAAATGATTAAGATTTGTCACCATAATAAACGTGAGAAAATTATAATCTGACCACAATTAAAATCGTGATAAGTAAAGCCACGAGATAGACACACATATTTCTTGGTTAATATATAGTCATGTAAATTCCACAATCAAAATAGTGAAAAGAATTTCCACGAACATTAAATGACAATTTCGTTACTAAATTGAACACACACAAAAATCGTGACAAAACGAAAAGCAATAAAACCTCTTTGTTCACAATCTTATAGACACTTTTTTTGGGTGACTATGGCATCATGTTGCCACCAAAAATTTCATGGCTATACACCATTTAGAAATGAAAGCTGAAGTTTTACAGAAGCATAACTCCAGATTTGAAGCCACGGCAAAAAGAAGGAAAAAACATGGCATCAATAACAGTACTACAAACGCAAGCAATTAACAAAGCCACAAGGCCATTAGTTTGTCAAATTTCCTCCGCTGTCTCCTTGCGGTAATTGTTCTTCGGACCTTGCCGGTCAATGTTTTTGAACAGTTGTTCTTGTGCCAAGGCTACGAGATTATAAAACGTGTTGTTTCTTTCTCTCCAAATAGTGTAGACCAGAGTGTGAGCAACCAGCTTCCGCAGATTAGAAGGAGCGGTCGACGACCTCTGCTTGACCCAATCCATTACCTGCGACCAAGAGAGAAAGCTTGATCTAGGAAGGCCGAGCATGTGTTTAGCCTCAGACCATAACCAACGACTATATTCGCATCGAGTAAAGAGGTGATCTCTGTCTTCTTCATGACTAGAGCACAGGCAAGCGGTCAAGGTTTGCATACCCCAAGACTCCAACCTATTTTTTGTTGGCAAACGGTCAAGGTTTGCAGTCCACATGGTTAAAGCATACTTTGGTATATTACCTTTAAACCAAACTGAGCTAACCCAGTCTTTTTTACTGTCACGAGGCCTGACTTCATTCCAAGTTTTTTGGGAGGAGAATCCAATACAGTTCAAGCCATTCGCATTCCAAGAATAGGCGTCTTCCAATATAGAGTGAGAGGGCAAAGCGATGGTAGTCAGATATGCATATAACGTTTCCGCCTCGTTTGATCTCGCAGGTGACAGCTTCCAACCATTGGCATCACAAGCTTCTGCAACTTTTGCGCAAATAGGAAGCTGCAGGTTTCTCGGACCCAAGATATTGATGGGAGGACCAAGAGGAGTCCAATTATCATACCAGAAAACGCCTGCTTACCAGTTTCCACTTTGCATTTGACAAACCTCTCTGCCAACTCACAGAGATGCAGAAGGCATTTCTAGTTCCAAGAGTCCCCGACGTGAGGTTCAAGAGCCCAAAAACTGTTGTGGCGAATATGGTGATGTTTATGCCAAGCCACCCAAAGTGACCCACTATTCGAGAAAAGCAACCATATCAATCTCAAACAAAGCGTTTTATTCCAAGCCTGAAAGCTTCTTAGTCCCAAGCCACCTTCCTTTTTAGGCAAACAAACCGTTGGCCAATCAACTTTTGCTAGAGACGGACCTTCGATTTTGCCACTCCACAGGAATCTTGAGCAAAGTGGTTCAATTTTCTTAATACAGCCCTTTGGGAGAACAAAGGTGGAGGTCCAGAAATTAACTGTTCCAGTCATGACAGAAGAGATAAGTTGGAGACGACCGGCGAAAGAAAGCAAACGCACAGACCAGCTTTGAAATCTTGCAGAAATTGTTCGATGAGAGGAGCATATTCTGATACTCTAAGTTTTCGAGGCATGAGGGGTAAGCCAAGATATCTGATTGGAAAAGAACCAACTGGGAATCCATAGCCAGCGATGGCAGTGGATTCACTATGTTTCAATCCCGCATGAAACAGCTGCGTCTTCTCTTTGTTCATTTGTAACCCCGACCACAAGGAGAAGTCATCTAATGTTTCACTAATACCGTGTAGGGAGGACGAGGAGCCATCAAAGAAAATCATCACGTCATCTGCAAACATCAAGTGGGAGATTTCTAGATCAGCAGTGTTAGGATGGTACAAAATATATCCTGATGAGAAGCGCGAGTATATGAGCCTAGAGAAGACCTCCATTACAAGCACAAATAGGTAAGGCGACAAAGGATCGCCTTGTCGAAGCCCTCTTGAGCCTTTGAAATAACCACTCGTTGAACCATTCCCCGAGACTGAGAAGGAAGCAGTAGAGACACACTGCGAAATCCAATTCACAAGCTTCTCTGGGCAACCAATCCCCCGCAAAGTGGCAATGACAAAGTCCCATCTCACTGAGTCAAATGCTTTTCTAAGATCCACTTTAAGCATTGCCCTATTTTCAATCCCAACTTTATTATAACCATGGATAATCTTAGTGGCCAGGACAACATTCTCAGCAAGCAATCTCCCGATCATAAAAGCGGATTGAGAATGGGATATTACAAAAGAGAGCACAGTCTTGAGTCTAGAGCTGAGAAGATTTGAAATTACCTTATACAACGTGTTTAAACACGATATGGGTCTGAAATCTGTGGCCCGAGAAGCATTAACAATCTTTGGGATCAACACAAGTGTTGTTGCATTCCATTGCTTTAGGATTTGCCCTGACGAGAATAATTCTTTCACTGCAGCAACTACCTCAGGACCAACTACAGTCCAACACCCAATGAAGAATTCGGCTGAGTAACCATCGGGGCAACAAGTTTTATTCCTAGGGAGAGAGAAAAAAGCTCCCTTTATGTCCTCCTGTGAAAAATCTCTAGTAAGAGCTTGCCGCTGAAGATGAGTGCAAGAGTAGTTAAGCAACAAGGTGATGTCCTCTTGCACGAACATCGGGTCTGATACCATAGGACCCAAAAGTGCTGAAAAGTAGTTAAGGCAGTGACTCTGAATCTCAGACTTGGTTTCCAATCGTTCCCCATTAGCATCCATGAGGTAGTGAATGAGGTAGCCGCCATGATCTTGTGGAAGTATGCAGAGCCACAGTCTCCAAGTCTAAGCCAAGTGACTCGAGAACGTTGCAACAGGAAAGCTTCTTCAGCAAAAGCCACATTTTCGCTGCGCTTCTAATTCCCTCTCACCATTTACGTGATTTGGATTATTCAGCATTTGCTCTTGATGGTAAAGAAGAATTGTGTGGGCTTCCTCTGTTCTTTTTTCAGATCAGAGAAGTTTGCCTTGCTGAAGCTTCTGATAGAGTTCTTTAACGATTTTAACTTTAGTGAAACTCTCAGCATGCTTGATTCAACGACATTAACCGAAAACCAATTAAGCCCAATCATAGAGATGAAGTTCTTGTGCTGTAGCAGAAAATTGTTGAACTTGAAAGACTTTCTTTCTCTCTGAAAATTCATGCTAAGCGTGATCCCAGCACAAGCATGATCAGAGAAATCTGGTTCCCCTAATAAGCTAAAAGAAGAAGGGAAGAAAACCTGCCACTCATCATTAACGAGAATACGATCTAGTTTCTTTGCAATAGGGTTTTCTTTCCTTTTATTCCACCAAGTGTAAGTACAGCCTCGGTAAGATAAATCGACCAATGACGCGTTCAATAAACAGTCTCTAAAACCTCGCGTTCTGCTATCCACGTTCTGACTAGTGGCATTAGAGTTATCGTCAGGGTTGAGAAATTGGTTAAAGTCCCCAACTACAGCCCAAGCCTTACCAACCATGACTGGATGAGACGAGAAAAACACAATCTCATCCCATAGTAACTTTCTCGTTGCATCATCATTGGAAGCATAGACAAAAGAAACAACAAAAGAGTCAATATAATCCGGCATCCTAACCTCGCATGAGATCATTTGGAGCGATTTATTAATAACGGAGACTTGGATACTGGGGTGCCATACTATCCAGATTTTTCCAAGCTCAGAATATCCGTAATTTTCTTCAAAATTCCAGCCCTGAAGAATATGGTTTATAAATTTCTTCTGCTTAGGCTGCTTAAAATGCGTCTCCATGAGACAACCAAAAAGCGGTCTTTGCTGCTTAAACCATTTCTTAAATCCTGTACGGTGACCTAGTTTATTAAAACCTCGTACATTCCAGCCAAAAAAGTATATACACATAAGATTAGTTGGTTCTGGGACTTTTGTCCCGGAGAAGCTTCTTCTGCCTGTCAGAAATGACTTCAACAAAAGGTGTATTCTCCTCAATCCAATCTTCCTTTTCCCCCGAATCCGTGGAGGCAATATCCGAAGAGTCATATTCAGCTGTTGACGTTTCGCTTTCTGCCTTTTGGTGACCTGGCTCGACATTATCCGACTTCTTGGCTACAACCTTACTGCTTGTTTCTCCTTTGTGAAAGTGAGAATTTAATTTATTAAAGCTTGGGATAGCAGGAGGTGAGGATCCTATGTTTACCACTGGGTCAGGGTCAGGGGCAGGAATGTTGACACGACGGTTAGATTGCTTCTTCTCTTTTAGCTTCTAGCGTGGACACTTATCGGAAGGATGGGCTGAAGATTTGCACACTTGACATGTAATGGGTGCAGCCTTGCATCTCTTTATTGTGTGGCCAATTTCTCTGCAATGACTACAAATAGGTGGCATCCATAGGCTGGACACCAAGACTCGACTCACTTCACCAGTTTCGAACTGGACATTAACTGCTTCAGGAAGCTGCTTCCTCGGATCAATAACAGTAAAGACTTTTGCAACTTCCAAGTTGGTCTTGTTTGCTGTGTCAGGGTGGAGGAAGCGTGGGTGACCCACCAAGCCCGCGATATGCTCCAGACCTTCCTCATTAAAAAAAACGTAGTGGGACCGTCCAGCCAAATTGGTGCTGTGGTGAGCTGCGGTTTCACAGGGAAGAAACCAGGCTCCCATTTGGCCACGAACTTGGTTGGCCCCTCTATTTGCCATAATCGCTGGTTAAGCACTCTGGTACGAGTTGCAGAATTTGGAATCCAGAAGAGAAAAGTGTGCCCTTCAACTTTTGATACCGAGATATCTTTGAATCTGTTACTCCAAATTCCATTCACAATGTTATGTATAACTCCTTGCGATGGAGGATCGGAGTAGAACTGGCCTATGATAAAGCTTTCCCATGAGGTTTTGTTCTTCTCAATAACAGAGTTTGGTATTTTCACACATGCTTCTCCCGAAGGTAATGTGAAGGCTATACCCTTTCTCTCCAATTTCCTCGATCTTCCTTTGAAAAGGTTGCACCATGTTTCGGTCCCCGATGTGGTGTCATCTTTTTTTTGTTTCCCTGGGTCCGTTGTGTTAACAAATTTCGCAGAAGGTTCGGCCTGGTCAAAAATGACCGAAGGCATAGCTGGGATTACTAAAGATGTAGTTTTCGCAGCAGGTTGGGCTGGGTCCACCACAATAATGGTTTTCGCAGCATTGAGCGATGCAGCCGGAACTGCAGCGGTCACCGGAGGTGGGAGCAGAGGCTCAGATCCAGAAGAGAGTTTCAGATCTGCGGCTGCTACAGAGGCTTCTACAATGGCTGAACCCTTCACAATTGACTGGGTTGAGGCAAGAGAAGCCAAATCGACAACATCACCGCCTTCCTGAAGAGAAGAGACGCTGGAAGGAGACAAGGAGGGGACAGAGCGAGATGGCGGAGCACCACCCCCATCAGGAGGAGATGACTTCGAAGGAGAACTGTTCTTTGGTTTTTTCTTCCTCATGGGGTGAGGAGGGCCTTGGCCAGAGAAAGGGGGAGGGTTCTGATGCCGTGAGAGACGCTGGAGGACTGAAGAAAACGAGGTCACTGTTTAATGTTGGGGCGCTCTTTTTCCTAGAGAGAGAGTGGGGTTATTGGTTTATGTATTTTAGTGGGGGTTATTGGTTTATGTATTTTAATGGATTTGAAAATCTGAATGAAATCCAGTGTTATTGGTTTTTTGATTTTATAATCCATGTTAAAATCATGTGTTATTAGTTTTATAATTTATAAATCATAATTAAAATAATGTGTTATTCAATCATACAGATTTATTTATGGATTTGATTTTATAATGAATTTGAGTGGATTTGACTGGATTTGTTTTCTAAAAATATAAAGACTAAAATGCGAAGGGAAACCCTCGGATTTGTACATATTTATTATTAGATTTAGAAATCAGAATATTTTGCCTAGATTTATAAATCATATACAGATTTCTAAATCAATAAATGAATAACACTCTTAATAGATTTGAAAATCTAAATGAAATCCAGTGTTATTGGTTTCATGATTTTATAATCTATGTTAAAATCATGTGTTATTGGTTTTATGATTTATAAATCCTAATTAAAATCATGTTGTTGGGGTCAAAACCCACACTTTCAGAATTAACGATTAAAATATTTAAATATCGAAAAGGAATTTCCATATTTAGATATGAGTTCGGAGAAAGTTCATTTCGAACCACTCTGTCGATAACTCTGCAAAGAAAGTAAGAAAAACTATCTTTCTAGAGTTTTTCCGAGGAATCGATAAACTCGCAAATCGTTGAATAAGGGATGATCGGCTGAACGAAACAAGACAGCCAGCTCGGTATCAAGACCTGCTGGTGATACCGAGCTGACTGGCATCTCTCCATCGTGTTCAGCTGATCGTTTCGTCCTTTGATCGATTCCTCCGATAAACCGACGAAAGTTACGATTTTTCGAATAAAAGGCAATCAATCAGGCTTTCAGGACAGCCAGCTCAGTGTTTTGGCAGTAAATCCTACCGAGCTGACTGACACACACGACCTGAACACATTCTAAGCCGTCTTACGCATTCAATACATTATAGGAATAAAAGTTCGTTCTCTTTTTGACATAGTTTCCTTTTTAGATCTTTCTTTCCATTTTCTGCTTTTTCTCGCAAGATTCTCGGATCCTCACATTAAACTTTACGAAAATACATTGAGGTGAATTCCGGTTCCCACACATGTGTTATTCAGTCATACGGATTTATTTATGGATTTGATTTTATAATGAATTTGAGTGGATTTGTTTGTTAAAAATATAAAGATTAAAATCCGAAAAGAAACCCTCAAATTTGTACATATTTATTATTAGATTTGAAAATCAAAATATTTTACCTAAATTTATAAATCTCATACAAATTTCTAAATTAATAACACCTCAAAGCCTATACGATTTTTTTCCAGGCCTTTTAACACTTAGTTAACAGCTAATATGGCCACGGACATCTCTTTGTTATTCCAGGCCTTTTAGCACTTCGAGTATAAACCTTCTTTTAGCCCTATATAACTTTTCTAGTTTTTTAATTTTACTCAAGTGATTCTAAAAATATTCTAGACCCAAAAACTAATCACAGGAGAAATTATGTTAGATTAATCGAACCCTAGTGATCAATCGTGATCAAATCCAAGTGGCGGAGAGCTATTAGCTTTCTTTTACAACTGAACCAAAGAGATTTAGTTTCCTATTTATTTTCCCTAGCTCATTCAGGAAACTTGGATTTTTGACTTTCATCTTGTTTGCCTTCTCGACCAATGCTATTTCCATTATGCTTCAATGGAAATTCGTCTTTGACTCCCTCAATGAGTTTCCGACTTTATTTTTGTTGATTTTATAAATTCTAACATTTCAACGAAAATATAATATGACAGACAATTGATACGAGCGCTCGAATATGGGTGGTGAGGACTTGAACATAGTGACAGCGTTGTCATATTAGAACACAACTTCGTCAAATCGACACAGAGCTTTTGGTACCATCAAGTGGTTCAGGTTATCAGGTAGACACGGGTTGATACCATAAATTGCAGTCTAATCAATAAAAGAGTTTAAGCTCTGATACAACTAATACAATCGGAGCACAACAACTCTTTTATAGGCTAGCATAATTTGCCTTTATTCATTATTTTATTTTCAATTTATAATGGAGTATCAACTCCTACAAACTTGGAAGCATAAAGCAAAACAAGAAAAGTGGGTTTGTCCTCCAAGAGGAACATAAATCCCACTATGTTATTTGCAAAACTGAAATAAGGGAAAGGAGACTTAGTCAACTGACTTTTTCTTATTGGTCTTTTGCGTTAGGATGTCCTATGCGTCGGGGGCTTTCATCCTAGCTGAGGCTTCTCCAACTTCAAGATCATCTTCTTCCTCTTGTACATTTGTACTTATAATAGTCTCTCCTGCAACACTTTGAGCACCTTGAACTCTAATACCTCCGCGGTCATTATTTCTTACAACAACAGATTTGTACATAATTGTTTCTTTTCCCTGATATATCCCTAAATATTTACCATTGCACGATATATACATTTCATCATGTGATACTTTTATAAAAATGTCTTGATCATAATACTCTGTATGAATAGCTTTATCGTCAACGCTATGCTCGCCACGAACATCATTAAGCATGAGATTCCAATTATTGTACTTCAGCCTATATCCTTGAGGATCTCCAAAGTCTCTATCAATCTTCGTGAACCTATCAGTTGTAATGACACTATTAATAGGCAGAGTCTCTCCAGGATCAACTTCATACGACTCACCAGCCTTCATGAATACGTATACAGTCTTACCAGTAACATTTTCAACACTTTTTAACGTTGGAGCCATCTGTTGTATAGAAATATTTCAAATATTTTGGTATGAGAAATAATAAAGGAAACCTTCTTCTTAAATAAACTTCTCGTTTGATCTAACGGCTCATAATTTTATACACATAGCGTGTTGGATAGAATTACACCCAACTAAGGTTGAGTGAATCATTATTAATTTAATCCTTGCGTATACATTATTATTATACTTCCTATCGCTTCGTTACTGGAAGGGTCAAGGTAGTCTATATGACGTATTAATCTACCTTTTTAGTGGCGCAATTAATTTCGAATCTATATGCTAATACTAAGAAATTGTCCTATACTTCGATTAACAAAACAAATTTAAAGCACAGACCCTCTAAAAAACCTACAGTATCTGACGGGTTGATAGATTCTCTTGCTACTACCCCTAAACGTACAATTTATAAGTGATAGTGGTAACGTATAAGTGATAGTGGTAACGTAGAATTTATAAGTGATAGTGGTTGTTGTTGGGGTTAAAACCTAAACTTTCGGAATTAACGGGTAAAATATTTATATATCGAAAAAAAAAATTGTATTTAGATATTTTCGGCAGAAAAAAAAGAAAAAGAACGATATTTGAAAAAATAGTTTAAGATCGAACTATTTTTATCAATAATTTTACAAAAATATACTATTTCGTATGAATTTTCTGATACACCAATGAAAGTTGCGATTCTTCAAATTTTTTGTATCATAAACCGAACAAAGTCTATAATCAAGCCGATCAACGTCTAAAGAGCTGACGGCTGAGCCTAACGGTTTTCTCTCATCCAGAATGGCCGAGCCGGACATCCATCATGCCATCCTCTGTTGTCGCGCTGATCGGCTCGGCCGAAACATCATTCCGAAAATGGCCGAGCCAGACGAGCAACACGCCGTCTTGTACGTGCCGAGCCGATCGATCCCATCTTCATGATCATGCTGAGCTGGACGATTTGGTGGGCAAGCAACATGCTGTTTCGAAGGATTGTCGACCAGCTCGACCGAGATTGTTGGTTGATCGGTTCGGCATCTAATGCCGAGCCGGACGGGATCTCATTGACATCCAGCATCAAGCCGGACGATTAGTGCGCACATCATCACCTTCTGCCGAGCTGATCGAGCAGATTGGCCCATCCTTTGGCCGAGCCGGATAGTCAATCAGCATGTGCATTATCGGCTAGGCCAAAAATTCTGTCCCAAGACGTGCCGAGTGCCTATGGTATGACTGGATAAGCCAAAATGTTGTCCCATTTGTGCCGAACCGGTCGAGATATCCTTCCATAAGTTTTTTCCGAGCCAATCACACTTTGTTCTTCGTCTTCAAGATCATTTCAAGAACTTGTCGATGCTTTCGTAAACTTCTCTATGTTTTATGAAAGCATAGTAACGTTTCTATCTATCAGAAATGGTAAAGCGTTAACTTAAAATAAACCGGAACGTCAGACAGAAGAAATTATCAGACCGAAGACGAAGGAAGAAGTTGGGCCTAGCCGACAAGCAGGATTATCGCAGGCTAAACCAACTTACCAAAGACTCTTAAATATTCTCAAAGAATAGGAGAAAGTCGACGGACAAAAGGAGAAGACTAGTCCCACATCAGGAATTCAACTAGTTAGGATTTAAGATTGTCTAGTATAAATACATATCGACATTTATCTTTGTACCACAATTCGAATCTTTCAATACTTGGCAAATAAAAGCAATAAACTCTCTTTTCTCTTTTGTCCTAGTTTCATTTTCCGATCATTTCATTTTCCGATCATTTTCTTATTTTCGCTTTCTTTCCAAAAATCTCGATTGCTCACAAAAAATCTTTTCAAAAATACGTTGAGGTGAATTTCAGTTTCCACCATTTGGCGCTAGAAGGATGGTAACGAGAAATCTTTACTCTAGAAAGCGGAAAGTTACAAAATCGAATCTCATGCCAATCGGAGAAGAAATCCGGATGAGTCAGAATTCATGCAGAGCAGGAGATTGAGAGGAGGCGACGGCAACCCAAATTGTGCAACTCCAATATTTTCTCAAATCCCTACAGAAGAAGAATGAGGAGTAAGGGAAGCTCAACGAATCTTTGATGCAATGGAAAACCTTCAAACGGAAGCTGAGTCTAGAGCCAATCCCTTGGTGACAAGGCGTCTCAACTTTGCGACTCCTGAAGGACAAGGTTCCCTACGGTGTGATCCGTGACACAACACCGAACAAACTCTGTCAACGCACAGGATCAACCCTACAAGTCCACCTACGGTCTGCTGATCTGGAGATCCAAGCTCTGCCAGCACATTAACCGACAACACACGCACTGAGGGAAATCCTTCCTCCGAATATCAACATAACGATGATCAGCTTGAGGACGACGGAAACCCTCAGACTGTGAGGATGACCTAACAGAAAAAGAACTCGCTCTTTTACGAGAAGAAGAAGACGAAGCTTGGAGAGCAGAAGAGGATGATATCCGAAGGGTAATCAGAAGGAGCGAATTTGATGAGTTGCGAATTCGATGAGTTGCGAAAGCAACTCGATCAAACTGCCGATGAGATGGGAGAGTCAAATCTCAAGTCCATCGGGCCAAAGGCTCCGCTCCCGAGATTGATCGAGTTCTCGAGAAAGCTCAGAAATCGCTATTCACTGAACAGATAACTCAGGCGAAACTATCAGACCCAAGAAAGATGAAACTCGAACCCTACAACGGTAGTACCGATCCCAAGGCTCACCTAATGTCTTTTCGGATCGCTATGCGCCGTGCTTGGTTTAAAAAATAAGAAAACGACGCAGGATACTGTCTCTTGTTCATCAGGAACCTGAAAGGTGTTGCCCTCAAATGTTTCTCAAAGCTTGAAATAAATTCCGTCGATAGCTTTGCATAGCTTTCCGTGGCATTCCTCAAGCAGTACTCAATGTACATGAACCAAGAAAAGTCCGATGCTGATCCATGGACGATATCTCAGGGTCAGAACGAGACCCTGAAACACTTCATGGAACGATTCATGGGGGTAATCTCAAGAATCGACGGAGTCATTGACATGACTGAACTCGAAGCACTTAAAAAGTCGTTGTGGTACGAGTCGCGTTTCCGAGAGAAGATGACGATCAATAACCCCACCGACTATCCAAGATGCTCTTCACCGAGCTTCAGGCTTCATCAAGCTCGAAGAAGACGTCAGGGCTAATGCTCAGAAACACGGAGCGAAACATACTAACAAAAGCACACAATCGGTTCCTACTGCCCCATTAGGCAATAAGGAAAACCTGTACGTGAACTTCGAAGAAAAAGGTGGAGCCCACAACTATCAAGTAGAGTAGGACCGATCCCAGGTGGACCGTCCAATCCTCAAAGGGGAGCTGGACGAGGCAAAAATCCATAGAACACTTGGATTCAAAACAGTCTAACCTACGACGAAAAGACTTTTTACGATCACCACAAAATTTATTGGCACTCGAGATTGAACTGCCAAACTCTTGGTACGAAGCTAACCGCAAAAATCATAGCAGGAGAATTCGATGATATAACTAAAGACTTGGTGATGGAAGAACACGTGGAGGTAGTAGAAGACGATACCGCTGAGGAACAACCCGATCAGGCCCCAGAAGGACCTAACCTAGAAACTCCAAAGCGCGGAAGGAGAAACGAAAAGCTTGGTGGTGCAAACAACCACAGGAAGATCTATATGATCATAGGCGGATCCCAGTACTGCTTAGACCCAGTACTACCAAAGGCAGGTAGAGACCAGACACACTGGCTGCAACCTCCACCTCGGGAAAATTTTCAAATCACCTTCAAGGATGATGACGCAGCCAAAATCCAGCATCCACAAAATGACCCCCTCGTGGTCTAGCCCGGGGTAAGCAACATCAACGTCCCTAGGATCCTTATCGACACTGGGAGTTCAGTTGATGTTATCTTTCGAGAAACTCTCCGAAGAATGGATATCTATTTATCCGAGATGGAACCTACCCCAAAACCCTTGACTGGCTTTATGGGAGAAACTACCACGACCTTAGGGAACATCCGACTTCCTGTCCAGGCAGAAGGAGTAACCAAGGTTGTAAGCTTCATAGTGGCAGACCATCCAGCCATCTACAACACTCTCATGGGGATCCCTTAGATATATTCGATGCGAGTTATCCCCTTAACCTATCATCTCTGCATCAAATTCCCAACGAAATTGGGAGTGAATACCGTTTGAGGCAACCAGAAGGAATCCTGACCTAGCGGAACACAAACTCCGGAAACTTCAAATCAGCGATAAAATGCCTCCCAAACAAAAGAACATGAAGCCAGCAAAGCAAACTCTTGCGAAGGAAACTCCAAAGGAAGTTTCCGAAAAGGAGATTCCAAAGGAAGTTTCCGAAAAGGAGATTCCAAAGGAAGTTTCCGAAAAGGGAGACATCACAAGAAAGTTAGGAAGCAGGGACATCCAGATCTGATCCCAAAACATCAAAAAATGCACCCGCGTAATCCAAGGCTCAGGATATGGAGACTTAGTCTCCATCCAAACTAAAAAAAAAAAAAACATGAACTATGAGACGCTTAAACCTTTAAAGAGGTACGTAGGCAACCGATCTTCGGAAAGGTGCAGCTGTTCCCCCAAAACANGGGGGGGGGGGGGAGTGGGAGTATTTTCACAGTTATCGCCATTCACATTTGCTATCATACTCACATAAAGTTTCGAGAATCAAAAAAATTGAAAACTTTGACATTTTGGTCCAAAGGAATCAACGAGTTTGGAACTCTTTGCACTTAGAATTCAGAACTCGTTGATTCCTTTGGACAAAAATGTCAAAATTTTCAATTTTTTGGATTCTCGAATTCTAAGTGCAAAGAGTTCCGAACTTAGACGAAGTTTTTAGTTTTAAAGAAAATTCTGAAGTTGAAAGAATCCAAAAATTCTAGAGAGGTCCGGGTTTTCGGAGAAATTTCAAGCTTTAACACAAGTTCCGACCTTCGAGTGATAAAGGATTTCTGAAGTCTTATTTCCAGGACGATTAGCTAAGTCAGCTAGCACAAATTTTCGGATCATTTGTCGACAACTAACGCTCCAAGAGCATATTAAACTAGTTGTTTTTTTCTAAATCATCGACAATGTTCCCCATATACACTAGTCAACACATCTCAGCAACCTTCAACTAAAAGGAACCGGTTTCGACAAATTCATCATCGACCATTACTGGCCCTAAAGGACGAAACTCTTCTCCAACAAGAAGCAGCCCAAACTTCTATACGGAGGGAAGGTTCGGTGACGTCCGTGCACTGATATAGAAGCGCGCTATATAAATTCAATTGGGTATATCTTAGCATTAACATCTGACAGGTATATCCTGGATGATGTTCTCAAGTTTATCTTTGAGAGGGGCATGCTAGGAGAGAAACACACGCATGTCCTAACACTCACTGAAAATTTGCCAACCCGGAAAGCTCCGCCCATGGTACACTGGTCTCCAACATCTCCAAAATGCAGTTTAAAACACCACTATATAAGATTATAAAGTGTTCAAAAGTCAAAAAAACGAAGAGGTAAGTCGGAATTGTGCAACCCCTAATACCAGAAAAACACATAGTTTAGCATGGAAACAATTTCTAAAACGTTAACCTATCGAAAACCCAGGTAGAACGATTCTAAGCAACGTTAGTACGATATCATGAACGCTTCATAGAATCTATCTCACTACTTAGCATCCAAAGGCTTTAAAGAATCACGAGTGAGTCAAAAACTTCGAGCTACTCAACTCTCTTAAAGCAAATATTCGAAATCCTACAGCGAAACAAACACATGTTCATCAAAAGCATGGCACGATTCTGCACACAAAACAGCAAACAAAACCCAGTAAAACGCTTCTCAGCACGATGGTTTAAACAATCCTTGGAACACAAATGTTGTGCCTACTAACTTATATCAGGCAATAAAACTTGTTCCATCATCAGAACTATACAAGCTCATCTTAGCTTAACTTTCTTCCGAGAAAAACAGCTTGTTGGAAATTCAAGCTCAACCTTCCTCAAGGAAAAAAAAGTACTAGAAACCATAAAACTGGGCTCTCTAGACATTGGCTCAGGTCACTCCAGCCCTGGTAGGATGATTGGCTCGGGTCAACTTCACTTCACCACTAAAACTCTTCTGAAAACTTAACTTTCTTAGGAAAAACAGTTTTCTGGAGAGAACAAATTCACATCGAAATGAAACAAAGAACAGACATTTTCAACACTTAGAAGAATTTTCGAGAAGTCTGCCTAACAAAGAGCACAATGATCGGCTCGGCATGCCGATAATGCATGGTAACGACCGGTTCGGCGTGCTCCTGGACGAGCAATCGCGACCAGCTTGGCCATTGGCCTAGACAAGACAGCTTTTCGGAGAAATTTTCGAAAAAGTTAATTTAAAATGTTTTATGATTTTTCGGAAAAACTTAACTTAAACAATTTTTAAGAAAAACTTCTTCAAAAATTTCGACAAGATTAACATAAACAGTTTTCGGTAAAACATGTTATAAAAAATTTCGAAAAACTTAGTTAAAACAATTTTCTGAAAAAAATTCGCAAGAATTCAGCAAAAAGACAAAGATACAACCGCTTCAGCCACTCTTCCCAGCCCCGGTAAATATATCTGCATCTCAATCTTTGGACACTAAAGTGAACACCGGATAAACATTTGTACCGGTTCCTTTCTTCGTTTCTCTTGTATTCTCGGTGTTAGATTACTCTTAATAAGTAAAGATTCTAGATTAGATTTACACACACCCGTTGTGTTCAAATTAGAAACAGATTCACCCATTGCGTTCATATTCGAAACTCAATTATTTTGTTCATATAATTATACACAAACGAAACACCTTATATTATATAATCGAGAATCTCTTTAGAAAATGATAATTAAAATTATTTTATATACAGTAAAAACTGTTCGGGATTTTCATCAATCATAAAATCAAGTGTATTAGTTTTTTTCTTAAAACACATATTGTGCAAATAACAACTTGACCAATTGTTAAAATATGAAAATATGCTAAAATGGATATGCTGGTTGGTTGGAAAGAAAAGTGGTTAATGATATATATAATTTTATTAATATTGAAGTGATTCGATTTTATTTGCTGCAATCCATATTCGAAATTTATATAGAATATTGGTTCTGTTTATACACAAATTAAAAAGTCAAATATATGTAATAAAAATATATATATATATATATATATATATATATATATATATATATATAT
>OVBI01001426.1:0-34652 GCA_900406495.1 Sisymbrium altissimum | reverse complement strand
TAATAAAATTTTAAATTTAAATAAATTATATTATTTTTAAATATTGCCTTAGGCCCCTAAAACTCTTGGCACGGCACTGTTAACAGAGAAGCCGAACTTCATGAGTTTAAGGGAATATTAATGTGTTATCGCCAAAGGAAAAAAATGGAACATTAATGTGAAAAATTAATTCAATTAAATATGTTTACATATTTGTGTATGGAAAAGGAAATGAGAAGGATCAGTTTAGTCGAGGAAATGAAGAAAAAAGTTACCACTCGTAATCATGATTTTATCCCCCATGCTGCGCGCGTTGAACAAATAGTTTGCACTGTCAACGTCGTTTGCTATTTTGAAATTTAACGTTTTCTTTTCGGTTTTTATTGTTCTTCTTATTGTGGACTATAACACTCTCTATTATTCTTCTTTTGGTTCAAAAATTAATGCTGGTTAAAAATTGAGATTCCTTGCGTCTTCAAGCATTTTGGAAGCAGACTTAAAGATGTTATTTGAATTAGGAGTCACACTATATTTATAGAAATGTTTGGTTGCATCACCCTCTGTCCCCACATGTCACCTAGTCGATCGTATCACATGGTCTTTGCTCCGAACGGCTAAAAACAAACAAAGCAATATGACTTGTACGTCACATACGTGTGATTTTGTAGTTGTAGTAGTAGTGCTCGAAACGACCGCGTATATGATCAAAACGTGAAGATTAAATCGACGACGTTTTACTAAGGGGGTAGATTTGTTATTTTCAGAAATCGAAGGTTCAAAAACGAGAATATTAAAAATTCGGATTTGTGGAAACTGTCGAGAGTTCATTTCTTACGAACCCTAGCTAATTGTCTCCTTCATCGTCTTCCTTCTTCTCGATTTCTTCAAATTCGGTCGCCATTGATTCGCACTTGGCAAGGTAACGGTATCGATAAACCCCTCACACCAAATATTGACAAACTCTTCTCGTTCGCTTTCTTAGTCGCTCTTTAATTGTATTTATATGATTTTGCATTGAGCTATTTACATTGTGACAGTCTTGGTAACATGTTCATTCGAATTCCCACGCAAGTTCTGCTTTTTCTTTGGTTTAATCGTATGGAGCAATGAATTACTTATCATCATTATTATGTAATGCGTCTAATGGAATATGTGACTTTTTTGTCTTCTAAATTCACAATTTTTATTCCTAATCTTTGTACTTAGTATTTGTGCTAGTGTTCAAATCGATGATGCTTAGTTCTTATGGATGTGAATCTTTGCCTTTAAGACTGTTTCTGGAGATTGAAAGTGAAAAGACTTGTGCTTTGTTTTGTTTTCAGATGGCAAGCACTAGATCAGACGACCCAGAGCTTGATGACGACTTTAGTGAAATCTACAAGGAGTATACAGGTCCTCCATGTACTGTGACCAACAATGTTCAAGAAAAAGACAAACCTGTCAAACGTCCTGAAGATGGATGTGATGAAGAAGAGCAGCAGCCTGACCCCAACTCCGTACCAACCGATTTCACTAGCCGAGAGGCTAAGGTTTGGGAGGCAAAGTCGAAAGCCACTGAGAGGAATTGGAAGAAGAGAAAAGAAGAAGAAATGATCTGTAAAATTTGTGGCGAGTCTGGTCATTTTACTCAGGTAATACTCTAATATTCCTCTGCCTAACTCCTTTGTAGTTTTTATTATACTTTTCGTTTCTGATTTTTTGCTTCATTGTTGCTTATGTAGGGATGTCCATCCACGCTTGGTGCCAACAGAAAGTCTCAAGAATTTCTTGAGAGAGTACCGGCTAGGGACAAGAACGTTAGAGTTTTGTTTACTGAGAAAGTTATGGAAAGGATTGAGAGGGAGAACGGCTGCAAGATTAAAATGGATGACAAGTTCATTATTGTCAGTGGCAAGGACAGGTTAATCTTGAGGAAAGGTGTAGATGCTGTTCACAAGGTTAAGGAGGATGGCGAGGTTAAAACTTCTTCTGCCCCCCACAGGAGCAGATCCAGGTCACCTAGACGAACTTCTGTTGGTCCACCTCCACCGCGTGCTCGAAACTCTGAACCTCAAAGACAGCACCCACCATCATCGAATTTCCCAGAGCGCTCTGGAAGGCAAGATAGGTTTGTGGATAATCGTGTGCGAGAAGAGAACCGTGTTCGTGAGAACCAGCGAAATGCTTCCCGAGGATCTCCACAAGGTAGGGACAGGATAGGATACCTTAGAGAGCTGGTTATTGTCTCTTTTTAGTCTGTTTTGGGGGAAGTTGATTGGTCTGTTCCGGCAGTTTTGGCCGAAAAATGTCCTTTTCTTATCTTTATTTTGCAGCCAAAGGTAAGTCCTTATGTTCAAGCATTTTGTACAGTACTGAATCAAATAAATTAGTTACTGAACTTTTGTCCCCAAGCCTGCATCTTATCTGATTGAAGATGAGGTCATATGTCTTACTGTAGCTGTAACCTTTGGTTTAGTGGCGTGATCAACCAGTTAACATTATTATTCGTTTTATGAAGCTTATGGTAGTGACAGAGCTAGGAGTCGTTCCACACATTCGAAATCTCCAGGGAGGCCACGTTATAGTGGATGGGATAAACCGTATGATAGGCAAAAGTATGAGGTGAGTGGTTATAGGTCTGAAAGATGGGATCAAGAGAGAATGGGTGGCTCCAGCGACATTCAGATGACTCATCAGTTTGAACGCCCTGCGTTCCCACAGAGTGTAGAAGAGCTAGAATTGGAATATACGAGGGATGTGATGGACCTTGGAAAGAAACGCGATAAAGAAGAAGATGAGGAGAACAACAAGCATCGAGAGGTAAGAGATCCAGTGACTGATGTGTTCCTTTTAGATTCAAAACGGAATTTTAGGTGCTGTCACCTCAGAAATGGCAACTCCTGGAACTATGAAACTTTCATACTACGTAATAACATTTTAGTTGCTCATAGAGTATTAGATGGCAGCAGATCTCCTCGACTTTAGTCCCTAGTCTCCTTGTGAATATGCAAACTCCTTTAGAGGAACTTCAGCTTCTGACATCAATTTGTGCGAGTTTTTAGACAATACGGGAACTGCGAGAGAGTTACATGAAGAAACTGGCTGGGCTAAGGGGTATGAATGCTAAACAATGGGAAGAATTCCTTCAAGTCGATGCTCAGAGACGTCAGCAGCAAGCTCGGCAGCAAATCTCTGGTGTGGGTTATGGTAGTAACTATAGACAGTTTCCTTATGCTGATGATGGTTACTCTTCCAATCCTCCTCCCTATGTTGGAAACAATGTGCCAATGGATTCCGAAGGCAGATATCCTAACCATGTAAAAAACTATCCCTCAAGGCATCAAGATAACAATTACGGTGGGTTCCAACGCCAGACACGTGAAGACTATGGAAAAAACTACAATCGCTATTAGACCCATTTTAGTCATCCCTTGTTTGGTAAGTTGTCTCTCCCCTGTTTGAAGACAAGTTAGTAATGTGCTGCTCTGGTTCTTGGAGTTTTGTTATGGTTTTGCTTGAGTACCAGCAGATCAAAGTGTAGTGGTCTTGAAGAGCCCCCCTTATCTTTGTCTCTCTCTACTTTGTGGCCTAAAAAGCTTTCTAAAATTTTCAGGGTTTTGCTGGAACTGGGTTAATACGAACATATGTGCAACCGAGGTTTGTTCCTCGCTGTTAAAGCAACTCTCATATCTGGCAACGTTGAATTATACCATCTGTTTCCGTGCGACGAGCACCTGTAACTGCTACCTATTCTGTTTCTCCTTTGGGTTTGTTGTTTACATTCTAGAGGTTTCTTACTTTAAAGTAGCGATAAAACCATTTTCATGTAATCATATAGTTCAGCCTTCAAACACAAGAATTTTTTTACAGCGTCTCTCTTTTTAAGAGTTGTTGGGAATCGTTTCTATATGGGCATGAATAAATTGTTGATGATAATTTCACAGTAACAATAGTGCTACCACTAGTATTAAAATGCCTCGTGAATAGTCGAGCCAGTTTTCATCTGGCATGCGTTTAACTTTATCCTCTTCGTTTTCTTCCCCAAAAGTTGCGACTTTTGCAATTCCTTTTTACGTCTATATAAAGACTGTTTATGTCTTCAATGCTTGGAACCATCCCCTTCCTCTCCCTTTTCTTCCAGAGATGTCTCCGTCAATTGTAGATATCGGAGTTTCTCGAATCAAGACGACTGTTACTCAAAAAAACCAGCGACATCAACCGCCTTGTGAAGACATTCTTGTCCAACAATAATAACAGGAAGAAAATCATTGGTCTTGACACAGAACGAGCTCAAAAGGGAAGAAAGCAAAATAGAACCGCCTTGCTCCAGCTTTGCGATGGTGACCATTGCCTAGAAGTTCAACTTCCCTGTGATGAAGATGAAGAAGACAATGATCTTCCCCTCTCTCTCTTCAATTTTCTCAACCTCCCTGATTTCACTTTTGTGGGGATTGGCATAAACAAGTCTCTGTTGAAGCTGGAGAGTGAGTTTGGTTTCACCTGTTGCAAGAATGCTGTTGAGATCGGACCCTCCACGTGGAACCTGACCAACAAGACGGCTGATTTGAAGTTTCTGATGCGTAATATTGTTCCGACTCAGAAACCAACAAGCCCCGTCATGGACGACTGGGACACATTTGCTCTCAACAAGAACCAGATTAAGCTCGCAGTCTCGAATTCTTACTTGGCTTTTGGCATGGGGAACATTCTGATAGATGGTTTTGGAATTTAAGTTAACGAATCTAAGCATCTGTTTTTTTTTTTTTTGTTTCATTTGTTTCTTTCGTTCTGTTTTTCAGTCTTTTGCATTCAGAAACGATTTCACCACCAAAATCTTTTTAGCCAAAGTATTGTATTTGGAACGTTGGTTGCCTTCGCTTTGTTTATCGTGACATTCGCAACTCGTTATGGTCCCTCACATAGAGCCACCTTGTCTCAAGTGGTCAGATGTTAAAGTGAAAACGAGCATCTTCAGTTCGTTAGCTAGGTATTTTTAGGACTTCTTGCGTAGATGTAGTGACAAAACAAGCCGTAACAGATCCAGTGACTGATATGTTCCTTTTAGATTCAAAACGGAACCTCAGAAATGAAACTTTCATACTAATTAATAAAATTTTAGTTGCTCATAGAGTACTACTACGTGGACAGCGGATCCTCGATTTATTACTAGTTGGGTGACAAATATGAACAAAAACCAGATACTAGTCCCTAGTCTCTTTGTGAAATGCATACTCCTTTTTGGATCACTCTTGAACTATTGGGCCGGGCCTCATAATATAATTTAAACCTTATTAGAAGCCTATTATAGCCCACAATAACGGACTCTTTGATTGGAAATGGAAATGGGGGCTAAAGGAATATTTAGTTAAGATGTGGGGTTAAATTGGAAACTCTACAAAAGTTAAAGCCGCCTATCTCTCCCCACCTAAATCAGACGCTGCAAAACCCTAGCGCCTTCATCATTGTCCCATTCACCATCGTTCCTGCTTTTGGTCCTTTCTCTCTTACGACCGTCGTTCGTTAAGAAGCGACTCTCGTGATGGGTACCGAAAGAAAGAGGAAAGTGAGTTTATTCGATGTGAAGGAGGATCCGTCGGCTCCAGTGAAGACGACCAAAGCCAATGGTTTCGCCGACGGAGGAATCAGCGGCATCAACAGTCTGATCAATAAATGGAATGGGAAGCCTTATTCTCCCAAGTACTACGAAATACTCGAGAAACGGAGGACTCTACCAGTGTGGCTGCAGAAAGAGGAGTTTCTCCGAACCTTAAAAGACAACCAAACCTTAATTCTTGTCGGAGAGACCGGTAGTGGTAAAACTACTCAGGTAAAGTCTCAATCTTTTTTTCATTTTTTTCGAATTTGAGCTGTAGACTTCGGGAATGATGTTTTTGGAGTATGACAAGGTAAAAGTGGTTTTATTGTACAGATTCCACAGTTTGTTATAGATGCTGTGGATGCTGAAACCTCTGATAAGCGTAGGAAATGGTTAGTTGGATGCACACAGCCTCGTAGAGTTGCTGCTATGTCTGTGTCTCGTCGTGTTGCTGATGAGATGGATGTAGCTATTGGGGAAGAAGTTGGTTACAGCATCCGTTTTGAGGATTGCAGTAGCCCCAGAACTGTGCTCAAGTAAGCATTTTCACTCTTTATTTAAAAAAAAAAAAAATTCATGTACTTGTGGACTTGTATGTAATTATTCACCATGACCAGGTATTTGACTGATGGTATGCTGTTGAGAGAAGCAATGGCGGATCCTCTTCTGGAGAGATACAAAGTGATTATTCTCGATGAGGCTCACGAAAGAACTCTAGCCACGGATGTGCTTTTTGGTCTTCTGAAAGAGGTCTTGAAGAATAGACCTGATCTTAAGTTGGTTGTCATGAGTGCAACTCTAGAAGCTGAAAAGTTTCAGGAGTATTTTAGCGGTGCGCCTCTTATGAAAGTTCCTGGTAGGCTTCATCCAGTCGAGATCTTCTACACTCAGGAGCCTGAGAGAGACTATCTCGAAGCTGCTATTAGGACTGTTGTTCAGATACATATGTGTGAGCCACCTGGTGATATCCTTGTTTTCTTAACTGGAGAGGAGGAGATCGAAGACGCATGCCGTAAAATCAATAAAGAGGTTGGTAATCTTGGGGATCAGGTGGGGCCTATCAAAGTTGTGCCACTGTATTCCACTCTTCCACCTGCGATGCAGCAGAAGATATTCGATCCTGCTCCAGAGCCGCTAACAGAAGGTGGTCCTGCTGGGAGAAAGATTGTTGTCTCGACCAACATTGCTGAGACTTCTTTAACCATAGATGGGATTGTTTACGTCATTGACCCTGGCTTCGCTAAGCAAAAAGTCTACAACCCACGAATCCGTGTTGAGTCACTATTGGTGTCGCCAATATCAAAGGCAAGTGCTCACCAGAGATCAGGTCGTGCCGGTAGAACAAGGCCTGGAAAATGTTTCAGGCTTTATACAGAGAAGAGTTTCAATAATGACTTGCAGCCACAGACTTACCCTGAAATTTTGAGATCGAACCTTGCAAACACGGTACTGACGTTGAAGAAACTGGGCATAGACGACTTGGTGCACTTCGATTTTATGGATCCCCCTGCCCCCGAGACACTGATGCGAGCCTTGGAGGTTTTGAATTATTTGGGAGCACTGGATGATGAGGGTAACTTGACAAGGACAGGTGAGATAATGAGCGAGTTCCCCTTGGATCCGCAGATGGCAAAGATGCTCATAGTCAGTCCCGAATTCAACTGCTCAAACGAGATCCTCTCGGTTTCAGCAATGCTCTCAGGTATGCCCTTTGCTTGTATTTTTTATTTGTTCTTGTCATCTTGGGGTTGGTGGTGTAGGTGTGGGTAGGCTTAAGCTTGCTACTAGTTTCCATTGACATGCTTGTTTCTCTCCATCTAGTTTATGTGCATTAGAACTCATCTTTATGCTGCGTACATGATGTGCTTGAGTGTCTAGAGTTAAATAGTCGAGTTAGGTTGTCATCAGCAGTCTCTAGTCTGGGTTCTCCATACCCATGGTTAGGGGTATCTTAAGTGAGTGCTGATGCAGATAGTTGCAGTTTCTCAGTTATTCTCTCTCATGACGCAATTGGTATCAGTCTCAATCGCCTCTATGCATCGCTGACCTCTTCTTCCATGGACCTCTCCTGTGATAAAAACCAATTCTTTATTTAGTACCGAATTGCTTTATCCGGCCTAGAGAGGCTCAAAAAGCAGCAGATGAAGCTAAAGCTAGGTTTGGACACATTGACGGAGACCACCTCACACTGCTAAACGTCTACCACGCTTTTAAGCAAAACAGTAAGTTATACCTCCCTTTTTCCTTTTTTCTTCCTCTCTTGTTTTAGCCCAAGATAAAATGACAATAACAAACTTGGTCAATATGAATTCTTACAGATGAAGACCCAAACTGGTGCTACGAAAATTTCATCAACAACAGGGCAATGAAATCTGCAGACAATGTTAGACAGCAGCTAGTCAGGATAATGTCAAGATTTAATCTGAAGATGTGCAGCAGTGATTTCAACAGCCGTGACTACTACATCAACATTAGAAAGGCCATGCTTGCCGGTTATTTCATGCAAGTGGCTCACCTAGAACGAACTGGCAATTACTTGACCGTCAAAGATAACCAAGTATGTCGAAGCAAATATCAGCTTTACATTGTTGTTTCCAATGAAGAAGATGCTCTCTTTTTATGTATCTAATGTGGTAAAAAAAACTCTTTGCTTTTTGCAGGTGGTTCATTTGCATCCGTCCAATTGCTTGGATCACAAACCGGAGTGGGTAATCTACAACGAATACGTTTTGACTACCCGGAGTTTTATCAGAACTGTGACGGATATTCGCGGTGACTGGTAAGTTCCTGTTCTTGTTTTCTTTGGTTAGTATCTTTGGTTAGTTCCGGAGTATCTTCTTTCGGAGGTTTTCGTTTCTGATAAAAAAATCCTTGCTTTTTTGATGGATGAATTCGCAGGCTAGTAGACGTTGCTCCTCATTATTACGAGCTTTCCAACTTTCCCAACTGTGAGGCGAAACGTGTCCTCGAGAAGCTTTATAAGAAGAGAGAGAGGGAGAAGGATGATAGCAAGAGCCGCAAGTGAAACGATAATCGTATTTGCATTTACCCAAAAGTTTGTTATATTTAAGAGCTTTGATTCCTTGAAAAATTCCTATTACTGAATTCTCTTTCACAATTATGTAATGAAGACAGCGGAATGTTATGGTTTTCAAATGTGATTGACAAATCTGAAGAGAAAAAAATGATATTTTCAAAACGAAAGGCACAAGTATTTGTACTTACGTTTGTGATGGATGGATTTGCAGTCTAGTAGATGTGTTGCTCTTCATTTTTCGCAGGCTAGTAGATGTGTTTCCCAAGTATTGCGGTGAAACGTGTCCTCGATAAGCTTTATAAGAAGAGAGAGGGAGCCAAACCCGCAAGTGAAAGAGAATCTTATTCTCACCATGTCAACATCTGATGATTCTACTTTGACAATCCATAAGATTCTAGAAATTATCGTAATAGTTTGTCTCACGTGAAATTATCATTTTCCAAAGTGATCGACAAATCTGATTATTTAAGACGCAAGGCGCATAGACTTTTTACTTAATTAGTCAAAGTTATCTTCGGCGAGCATACAACTCAAAACAGTTTATAACACAAACACTTAGATATATATATATATGACTAGCTTATTATCACCATGGGGCAGTCACAGTTGCCACAAACTCCTGCTCCACACTCTGAACCTTTCTGTCGAGAACCGCTGCGTGAGACTGTATCCGAGCTATCTTCTTATCCATTCTCACTTTCTCTTCCTCCAGCATTGCTACTTGTCTCTGCAACTCAACAATCTTCGTTGACACTTGTTCAATATCCTCTTCCGACTTCCTTCTTCTATTGTCGTTCTCTGTGATCTCTCTCTCAGCAACTTGCAACTCTTCCAATGCCCATGTCTGGCTTTCTTTAATGGACAGTAGCTTGTCGATCCGAGATCGAGGTGCTGTTACATCGAACCCGTGTTTCTCTAGCTTGAGAAAGGCCTCTTTGATCCTGTTTATCGTGTGTACTGAATCGTCGACTTGTATATCGCTGACTTTCTCTAACAGCCCAGTGAACTTCACCATCGCACCAATGGCGTCTCCTTCACGGGACTCTTCCTCGCACTCCAGCAGTGGACTGAAATGTGGACGCTGTGGCACAGCTTTGAAGATATCCATTGATTCAAGGACTTTCCAACACGGTGACTTCTTTACAAATGGCAGAACCATTGTCGAATCTTTCGCTTTAGGAGTTTCAACAACGTCGACGTGCTTTTCCACAACAGCATTAAGCATTGGATCAGGAGACTGAGAAGCGGAATGCCCTGAGGATCAAATAAAAAGAAAAATCAAACACACAAAAAGAATGAGAACCAAAAGCTAAAGAGCAGCAACAACTGTTCAAATAACGTGTCAGCACTCAAATCCATCCGAACCCGATGATAAATTTCCACCGCGAATCCATGAAGCTAGTGGCTGATCATCATCAGTCATATCGGAAATTTCAATAGTCGGAGTCATTGAACCATTAACAGCTACACCTACAAGTTATATGCCTAGAATGTTTGTTTCAAGATTCCAACGAAACAAATGGCGCTTTACTTATCCATTAACGTTCAGACAACATACCAGTCTTCTGCTTCTGATTAGGCTCTGTGCTTACGAACTTACGCGGTTGTCTTCCTCTTTTCCTCTTATTAACCCTCTCTCCGGTATTCGACTCCTCGTGTGCCTGCATAGAGTCAATAGGATGAACATTTGAACAACCGACAAAGTTCCAATGTTTAACAGTGCTGCGACAAACTAACATTCACCTTCTCTCCGACGGAATCATTCGCAGAGCCCTTTTGATTCTTCATTGCCTGAAGTTTCTTCCTCGGAGATGTTTTTCCTCGTGTTTTGACAGCTGGTTTTGTCAGCTGAATTGCAGCTACACCCAGAACTATCGAATGAAACTCTTTAGCTGGAAACAGTAATACGTAGATTCATTTCGTGACAAAAACAGTTTTGCAACAAGAATCACCGTCATACTTGTGAAGCTAAAGAACGATAGAACACTTACTTGCTTTCTCCAGTTGCTTTGGGGATGTTCCATTCATCACAGCATTAGCCATTTTACTTCCTAAATCTCCAGATAGCTGCTGCAGAGAGCACACAAAGTTAAACCTAACTCAGTTATGTCATTGGAGCAAGATTATCGCGAGCAAGGTAAATTCACTGAAAAAGCTAAAACCTTGACTCACTGAAATTAAACTTAAAGACTGTTGAAGTAGCCGTGTAAGTAGAGTGAAATAAAGGGGAAGGAAATAGAACTCACAACTGCGGTTTGGGAGAGCTGTGTTTCATTCTCAGTGACAGAATCTTTACCAACATCAGAGGAGGCAGGAGGAGGATTCTGCATGGCGCCACTAGAAGACCGTGTGGCTCTCAGGTTTACCCTGATGCGGGTTGAACCAGTTGTTTCTTCAGCTGCATGCGGACTCTCCTCTCTATTTGAAACCTAAAATCGAAACGCATGCTGATTTCAATGCATGTTCTCCAAAAGCAGATCACAAAGGATCCAGGAAATAGACACACAATGGATGTTTCTTTTAAAAGCCATTGTAAACAGAGAAGTAACTTTTCTTTACCTTTTCTTCTGTTTGCCAAGCTCCGTCCTTCCACTCTACAGATGGTCTTAACTGCGAATGGTGAAAGTCCTTACTCTGCTTGCTTCGACCCAAAAGCACAGTGTATCTATCCCCACAAAGAACCATGCTTACTACACTTGTACACCATCCACACTCAAGCAATGCATCCACATTTTCCATCAACCCAAAACCTCTTAAACCAAAAGGCGGTGGTGAAGGCCTGATTTTGGAGTAAGAAACGTTTATCTTTCTGCATTCATCTTCTTCACCGCCCAAACTCTTGTACTTAACCAGAAATGTCCCATCTTCATTCTCCTTTACGGTTATAGCTGGAGCCCAAATATTGCCAAAAGGTTCTACCTTGATTCTGACTTCTACAGGCGTTCCGGCGCTAAACTCCGCCTCAATCAATTGCTTCAGCCACAAAGAATGAAATGACTTCATTGTGTTAATACCAGAAATAAAAATGAAAACTTTAACCATAAGAAAAGGGCAAGACTTTACTCGTTTTTCGCAACGAAACCACTCTTCATCTTTCCAGACCAAATGTGGGCGCAAATGCTTTCGTTCAACCTCGATGACATCAGGTTCGAATCTGAGGTACACCAAGAAACGCCTACTACTCAAAACTTTCACCACCCAACCAGAAAACCAGCCACCTTTGTGAGCAGCGTCAACCACGTCACCTTCCTCAAAATCGACTTCAGGAAACGGATCCGGGGGAGGAACCGGACGGATGAGACGGTGGAAAGCGGTCGTGACTTGCGGAGGCGTGTACTCTTCGTCGGACAGAGGCTTCAGATGGTGAACAGAGAGCTTCTTGCGCTTAGATTTAGCAAGGTTTTCATCAAGAAGAGCTCGATACCATACATTGCCAGTGCCATGGTAGTACTCGTCAGAAGAAACTTCAATTTCGGAGCCTTTAGAAACGGACAGCTTCTCCTTTCTCCCTGTAGTTGAAAGCATGCTGCTAACCCCTAAGTAGTAAGAAATTGAAACCACTTCTCTCTACTTCACCGGAACCCTAGAACTAGAGAAGAGTAGACAGAAGAGATGAAAGAGAGAGAGAGAGAGAGAGAGAGAGAGAGAGAGAGAGAGCAACTTTAGTGTGTGTTCTTGACAAAAATGCCGCTAAGATTTTGCCAGTCAAAATACTGTAAAAGGTTTTCTTTTGAAATATATTACTATTATTAATTACTTTCCTTGTTTTCTTTTTTCTACGTATTAATTATGATTTGATAGGGAACTGTGTAGCGTCAGTAGTAGTGCCGCCCAATCCCCCATTGGTAACAACTTTAAAACCATCAAGAAAAATGGCCACCTCGTCGAATTCGATTTGTGGGTCAGTTGCTGTAATTCCGACCATATATAGTATAGTTTATGAACTATGATATAATACAGTCTTAGTCTTTCTACCGTTTGGTAAGTTTGTTGAGGATACATTTTGCGGGAATATTATTTTAGCTCTCAATTTGGCTTTGCTTTAAGATCAGTAGTACAGTTTCATTACTGTTTAAAACTTTAAATCAATCTCACGGAATTCTATAAATAAATTTAATGAATGTAGGAGCCCTAAAGAGATTGGAATATCCGCCGAAATATGGGCCCATTTCATAAGCGTCTGAATTTAGGATAAAGGAAAAAGAACTTAAGAATTATTAGAGCGAAGAACAAAGTATGAAATGATAAAAGTTTGAGACGAAAGAGCAAAACAGAGACGAAGAAGACAACTTAGACAAGAGTCTCCTCGATGAAACCAAACCCACAACTGCTCTCCTAAGCCTGCATTTAATCACACATTTAGTTTAAGTCATATTACTCTATAAACTTAAAACAATCAAAGATTATATTATATACCAAAACCATTTAACAAGTTAGTTGTAAACTTGAGATACCTTGTTTGCGATATTGTTGGAGAGCCAATCAAGTCCCTCGTAAAGCCCTTCTCCGGAGGTAGCACATGTGCTCTGTATGTACCTGTTAAAACCAACCAACGATTACATCAGTTCTTCTGGTTTACAGTTCCGCATAAGGTATCTCGGTTTAGTTTGTTTTCTTTTGGCTTACCAGTGTCGTTGACGGAGAGAGTGAAGCCCAAGTTTGTCAGTAATCTCAGCGGCGTTCATGGCGTTTGGAAGATCTTGCTTGTTAGCAAAGACAAGAAGCACAGCATCTCTCAACTCATCCTGCAACAGTTCAAAGGAAACATAACAAGACAATGTCAAACCAAAACTGATGCCTCTAGGCTCATCATGTAAAAATAGAGAGGGAGATTTTGGTTTTGAGTTATACCTCGTTCAGCATTCTGTGAAGCTCGTCTCTAGCTTCCACAACACGGTCACGGTCATTGCTGTCCACCACAAAGATCAGCCCTTGCGTGTTCTGGAAGTAGTGCCTCCACAATGGACGAATCTGGATGAGCAAGCAGAAAAAACAATTGTCATATCGGAATTAGCAAAGTATCATTCAGCAAAATGGGGAAGTTCTTCGAGAACCAAGGATGATGATACTAGAAATGCCGGTTGACTTGAATTGAGTTTAGTAATTGTAAGAGTGATGGTAAAGGAATGTCATGACAATACCTTGTCCTGACCCCCGACATCCCACACGGTGAAGCTGATGTTCTTGTATTCAACAGTCTCCACATTGAATCCTAGCAAACAAATAAACAAGAGTCGTCAAAAACTCTTCAACAAGTAGAAGTACACCGCATGCTAATCAAACGACAAATAATGACTTTCAAATTTCTATATAATCCACACGAACCACACCAAAATCAATCATGTAAACACGAAAACATTCGCCAATCCGTTGGGATAAATGCAAAATGTATCAATATTCAAATACTAACTTAAAAGAAAAGTAAAAAACTCACCAATGGTTGGAATAGTAGTGACGATCTCTCCGAGCTTGAGCTTGTAGAGAATGGTCGTCTTACCAGCTGCATCGAGACCAACCATGAGGATACGCATCTCTTTCTTTGCGAATAGTCTGCTGAACAACTTTCCGAAGGACAGCCCCATTTTTTCAAAGCCTGTTCCACGTCACACATATACATCCTCAGTTAAAATACCTCACAATACTCATTTGCAGCATCCACAAAGATTCAATTGACAAAACAACAAAGACATTCTGATGCATCCTGTGATTTAGCTCCTACGACTACAAAAATTCTCTCAGATCTCATTCTTAACCGCAAGTTACCGATCAAATCAACATCATTATAGGAGATCTAAATTCCGATTTCAGGTGAACACCCGATCTGAACAAACCTAAATCACATTGAAACACGACCATGCAGCTACAGATCTAAGATCCCCAAGGAAGGTAATCACAAGAAATCATGTCACATCCATATAGAAATCCGGAGAATACACACAGATCTGGAGATGACGGATCCAGATCGCGCGATAGATAATCAAACACACGATCGGGTAAACAAATAGAGAGAGAGAGAGGGGAGGATTCAGCAAAAGGGAAGGAAGTTACCGGTAAAAAGGAAGAAAGCAACGCCGGAGAAGACCTAGAACTTTCACTGTCGCCGATCGTCCAAAGAACAAGCAAATGGTCTTCGAACGTAAGAGGAGAATCGTGCTACGCAACAATTCTCTACTTATGCCACAAAGAGAATTTTTCGCGTCCGTTTTTATTTTTATATTAAAGTATATAAGTTATCATTCGTACTCTTTAAACAAATCGCGGGGATAGCTCAGTTGGGAGAGCGTCAGACTGAAGATCTGAAGGTCGCGTGTTCGATCCACGCTCACCGCATTTTTATTTTTTAGTGGTAGACCAATGGGTTTGGGCATTTTTATTTTTTAGTGGTAGACCAATGGGTTTGGCCCTTGGCCCATGTTATTTTCCAGTGGTAGACCAATGGGTTTAGGCCTCAGATGATGGTATTTTGATAATACAATTTTGGCCCAGATGTATTAAAAAGTCAAAGGTTGGTCATACGGACTATATAATAACTCAACAATTTCTGACAATCCTAAGAAAATATGGCCGATCGGATCTGACATTGCTTTGGGATTATTAAACATCGATATAAGGCAACTTGAAATCACTTTTATCAACTTAACTATTGACTTACAATTTAAAATTTTGACTTTCGAAGGTAAAGCCGTAAAGATATAAAAGCTTAGATCTTATATATATACTGATGATATTCTTCTTTGTAACAATATTTTAAACGAAATGGATCACACTGTTTCTTCTCTCCAATGCTTCATCTTAGTTTTATGTCTATCTCTCTTGGTTTGTTCCAACTCAAAAGATATATCCAAATCAACAAAGAAACCTATTTTGATAAACTTCGGTGACTCCAACTCCGACACCGGAGGAGTTCTCGCCGGCGTTGGACTCCCCATCGGACTTCCTCATGGCATTACCTTCTTCCATAGAGGCACTGGTCGTCTCGGCGACGGTCGACTCATCGTTGACTTTTTATGTGAGTTGCATTTCTGTATATATATACATACTTTTATGTAAATCAGTATATACATATAAATTTATAATGTTTTCTTTTTTGCTTTATGATTAAGGTGAACATTTGAAGATGACATATTTGAGTCCATATTTGGATTCACTCTCACCAAATTTCAAAAGAGGAGTCAATTTCGCAGTCTCAGGCGCCACCGCTCTTCCTTTATTTTCCTTCCCACTTGCCGTTCAAATCCGTCAATTTGTCCGTTTCAAAAACCGTTCTCAAGAACTCATCTCTTCAGGTAAGTAACTTTTACCAAAGGCTTTCTATATAGTCTCGTTTTAGTATACTTATAATACAATATGTCTTGTTAACAGGGAGGAGAGATCTTATCGATGATAATGGATTTAAAAACGCATTGTACATGATCGACATCGGACAAAATGATCTTTTACAAGCTCTATACGATTCCAATTTAACGTATACAACCGTCGTAGAAAAGATTCCCCCCATGCTTCTTGAGATTAGAAAGGCTGTACAGGTACTTATATCTTTCTCAAATCTTTCTAAGTTTCACGTAATGTTAGTCCGAAATTTGAGTCAACGTAAGATAAAATTCGGGTAATAATAGGTAAACAATACGGCCTGTTTGTAATTTGATGTATGTTGTGTTATGAAGACAGTGTATTTATACGGAGGGAGGAAGTTTTGGGTACATAACACAGGCCCATTGGGCTGTGCACCTAAGGAATTGGCAATTAACCCGCACAAGGATTCGGATCTTGACCCCATTGGTTGTTTCCGGGTTCACAACGACGTGGCAAAAGTCTTCAACAAAGGACTTTTAACTCTAATCAACGAAATGAGATCACAATTCAAAGACGCTACTCTCGTCTACGTTGATATCTACTCCATCAAATACAAACTCTCTGCTGATTTCAAACGATACGGTGCGTATTGATCCCATTTCAATCATTGTTGAGTCTTTTTTGGTATGAAAATCAAATCTGGTTTTAATCGGTTTGATTTCATTTTGCGGTTTCAGGATTTGTGGATCCATTAATGGCATGTTGCGGTTTTGGAGGAAGGCCTAATAACTACGACCGAAAAGCCACGTGTGGTCAACCCGGTTCAACTATCTGTCGTGATGTAACCAAGGCAATTGTATGGGATGGGGTTCACTACACCGAAGCTGCTAACCGGTTCGTTGCTGATGCGATTCTGTCAAACCGGTATACTTACCCCAAAATTCCTCTTGACCGATTTTGGTAGATCTATAAAAAAGATTAATCAATAAAACCAGTTTGGTTATAAAATTTTCTTCTTTTCGACGTTAAAAGCAGAAGAAAGATTATGTTTGTATATGTAAATCTCAGCCGTTGATTAGTCCCATATTAGTCGGTCCAAGTGACGTCCAACTATTGAATCATTGATGGTACTAATGGCTAATGATTGCGCTATGAAGTGAATGGCAAGTCAAACTGTTAGCCACCATTATCACAATTTGTTTAGGCTTTTTTTTTTTTTTTTAGTTGAAACTTCAATTTCCCTTTATTATTAAATTGAAACAAATGTCATAATTCTGCGAGGGGAAAACAATAGTAAGCTGATAATAATGTGACATGCAAAGGGAAGGGTGTAAAGAGGAAATGAGAAACTCACTGTTCGCTTCTCACATTTCCCTCAATTATTATCGCTCCCTACATATAGTACAAAAAAACTCGCCTCATACACATCCATTAACCATTATTGTCGGAATAAATTTACTGCACGGCTGCATACTTGTATATTCATCACCTAGTCTAAGACCTTGTTGTTTGAGTTTTGTGATGCCAGCAAAACACCAATAAAGACGTCAAACTTTGTTCGAGTTTTGTAAATTCATATAGCATGACAAAAATATATCGTCTGGATCATTTTTTGGGGTTTATTATCTCGGTCTAGCTCTTATAATAATTTTGAAAAGGGGAGTTTACGTAAACTGGTGCGGGTATATGTAGTGAAATTTAACATATATATATATGAACTTAACGTGGTACTATTTGATGGTTTAACATGAAAGACATCGTATTAATGGGATTGAAAAGTGTAAGCGAAGATTCCATGCGAAGCTTAATAAAATATATTGGGTACATAAAAATTATTAAGTACATTTCGATTTATATATACCTTTGTGAGAAAAAAAAACAAAAGACATATAATGAGTGAAGGCATGATTGAATCTTTAATAATGTAGTTCCTTTTCTCAGAAATTAATAAGGGTGTTCTTCGTGGAGGGGTTTATGTATGTAAGGATTTATCTAATAGAAAAAGAAGACGAATAATAAAGCTCCGTATATGAACAAACTACGACATTCAAAAAAGAAAAGAAAAAACATGTGTGAGTTTGGTGGACAACTTTTACAGAATCTGATGAATATTCAATATGTGAAAAATTAACTAAAAGTTTTATTTTTAAACTAAGCAATATATTTTTCATATACATGATGCATTACCGCTCATTTATGCAGGAGGATTCTCCTGGATGCATGTTTCTTTTCTTTTTTTTTGTAACTTTGCAATCGATCGACGTTTTAAAGTATCAATCATTAAAAAATAAAAATAAAAAAGATACAAGAGATGTTTGTATATAAGAACTTCTGACTGATCCTATGGTGAACTAATCAGTCGTTCGAACTTCGAAGCCTATAAATGAATACTTAGAAATGTGCAAGTCTTTTTTTGTTGGTTAAAAATGTTCCAATTTTTTTGGCAGAAATTGTATGGATCGTTGGATTTCAGAATAACTATTTTACGGTTAAATCCATCTATACATAATATTTGATTTATATTTTGGTGTGAGGGATATTGCAAGGTTTTAAACCATTCTCGATTTAAAACTGTAAAATGAAAACGAAACCTTTTCTACAAAAAATATATTTGGTTAACCAAATGAACTATCCGCACTACATTTCTAGTCCATACCTAAAAGTTATACTATGATTATTGTTTCCTTAATGTTAATTAGTACGTACTTCTAGTCTTATTGTTTCGAATCTTCTTTTTTGCTTCGCGTACTTACGGTGTCTTTTTAACTTATCGTGTAAAAAACCGGTCTGCAGTGATAGCCGCCTCCTATGTACTCGTTCTAGATAAATACTAAAAGAATACATTTAAAAACACCGACACAGATGGTTATTCAAAATCTTTAGTTGTGTCCAGTAATTTGTTCGTCACGATCTTCAATGTTTCAAAACATTAAAAAAACTCTAATTGATATCCAGTCCAATGAGTCTGTTACGCGAAGGCAGTATAAATTAAAGTTGTTGCATGAGAACTCAACGTCGTAGGCGGGTGGTTTAATTATAAAAGTATGTAATATATATATCGACATATCACATACGTCACCGACGAGTAAAAACAGACATACAATTGACTCTCTAATCGGGTCAAGTATAGAGACAAAATCGAACTCAATGTCATAGACTCGTAGGCGGGCGATTTATAGTTATTTGGTTGCATGATAATTTATAATAATGCTCGTGTAATGTCTATACGTAACTCAATATTGTTATGTCATATTGTCATGTCCCTTCCTACATTACAATTATTTAATCCGGAAAATATCTAGTTATGATAGGCCTGCTTAGTAGTTGACCTTTTCTCGTATTATTAAGTAAAGAGACAAAAAACCAATTTAATAAAATATAAAACCAATCAGCCATTTCACAGAAATTTAAAATGTAAATATAGATGATATCTATATATATATATATATATATATATATATTTTTTTTTTTTTTTGTTTTGTTAATTGTTATGCAACAAATAATCCAAATGTATGATTGAATAAACTCTTCAAACTAAGAAAAAAAAATCAGTTGTTCTTTACGTAAAGTTCAGCTGTGCAATTTAGTGAAAAAAGGATTGTAGTCTGTTCTTCGAGTAGGATTGCATGAATCTTGTGCAAAACGACATTTAATTTTAAGATATATCGCTAGTAATTAGAACTACAACATGATATTTCTTTTGGATGATACTGTGGATGTTCGAAATGCAGCTTTCATCACAATTTAGATGATATAAATTGTCTACCGAAAAATAAAAAGCTCTAGAAAGTGAAGCATTGTGTTCAAAGAACACAAGGATTACAACGGGCACAGCAATCAATATTTAGTACTCACATGTGTAGAGCAAATATATGCGACTTTTACAATACGTGCATTTGCATGAACTTCACATATACACAAGCCAGTGAATTTAAGGGTTTTCAATAATTGCGTTGATATGATTTAAAAATCTCGAACTGTAAATGGATTTTTGAATAGGTTGCTTCCATGTGAAGTTTCAAATGGCTATAAAGTATTTTTGCAAAACTAGTTATCTTTTAAAATATAAATAACGATTTCTATATAACAATGGTTCATGAGTGTTTTTGCAAGACTAATTATCTTTTTCATATAAATTATTATTTATATTAAACAATGGTTCGTGATATTTTTTTATTAGAAAGGCCAGTTGAGAAATACGGCGGTGAATTTTGATATTTTATAAGTGGTTGTGAGATTGCGTCGAGGGCCAAGAAATGAGTTGTACATAGCACATGGGCTTCAACCTCTTCATACATACATACATCATCTATAATTTATTAATCAGACATTAATGTACATACAAAGATAGAGAGAGAGAACGGGAATGAAGCTGTTAGCTAATTGATCGTTACTTTTTATGGTAATAGTGTATATAATCAAGAAACCAATGAATCTACGGTGTACGTCCAATCCGCAGCTGAACATTGGAAGGAAAAACGTAACTTGTCAAAATCCAATTCCAAAAATAATTAACTAAGTGACAAAAGAAAAGTTAGTAAACACCAATGGTGATTGGATAATGAGGTCAAGTTATACTTCAGAGTTGTTTAAAGATAAGTATGCGTTAGGTTGATTTCTTACTATTACAACGTCAGTGTATGATTAGATGTATTATGTATACGTATTATCTCCACCACCTTCATAAAGTGGCCCATTTTTTTTTTCTTTACTTTTTTGCCTTTACAAAAAACATCGTACGGATCACTTCGCTTTTTAAGAGGCAGGTAATAATGTATAACTATAAGTGCTTAAGCTTTCCTAATGCAGATGGTGATAAGAATTTGAAATTCACTGGTTATAATCAATAGCATTCCAACTGTTTCTGTACGTGCATTTCCAAAACATTTGGCCTATTTTTTCTAACCATAGGCTTACTTGCATCTGACAGCCATTCTTAAAATTTGTCAAAGATTTTTTCTTATTACCAATTGTTTGTAAAATAGACTAGTGAAACCCAAATAACCGTTATAGATTCTAAAATTACAGTATATGCGATATGCTGCTACTATCAAAATCTAGACATATAATAGAGCAACAAATTACTTTATAAAGCTAAGTTAATTTTCCTGTAAAAATCTTGTGAACATGTATGTGATCAATACTAACATACATTACAAAAGGTCAAAGGCATGGGCAGCATAAAAAAAATTGTTTAAATTTTTTAACCGTCGAAACTTCACGCGCTTCGTTAATAAATTTAATTTCCGTCGTTATATATTATTTAGTATTATACAGTGTATATATATAACGATGCTTCGGCTTCTTTCTTCCTTGCCAGTTGCCACCAAAGACGTACATTGCAATTAGCTCAGCTGAAACAAAACAACTTTGCTGCCACTTTCTTGCCATCCAAACAATACAGTCCCCTTTTCACCATTATTGCTTCTCCTTTACTTTCCATAAAAACACTTTTATCATGTAAATTAGTTCTATGAACCATTCCCAATCTTCTTCTTCGACGAGATTCATTGTTGTTACGAGCTCATTAATACTGGGTTCTTCTCTTCTGGGTCTTCTTATCTGGGTTTTTGTTCATTTTTCTTCTATCCCCTAAACTTGTATTGAGAATGTTCTGTAATATGGGTTTGTTCGATTTCAAGTAGCTTTCCTCCTCGTCTCTCTTCCCATAATCGGGGTTTAAGCGCATCTTCTACTTGTTCTCGGAGTATGTTTTAGCCGAAGAAGCTCTCCAAGTGTTTGACGATTTGTCTGAGGAAAAAAAGAAAACAGAGGAACTTAGAAACAGAGTAAGTTGACAGAGAAAAGCCAGCCACCATGGAAGAAACTTTCGTTCCGTTTGAAGGTATCAAGAATGATCTTAAAGGAAGGTTAAAGTGCTACAAACAAGATTGGACCGGTGGATTCAAAGCTGGGTTTAGGTACTCAAACTGGTCACTTTATTCGTTTCCAAAATTTCTCTGTTTTTATGAACTATTCATAAATATATCATTTTTTTTTTTAGGATTCTTGCTCCTACCACATATATCTTCTTCGCGTCTGCGATTCCTGTTATCTCATTCGGCGAACAATTGGAACGAAGCACTGGTACTGAGTTTCCTCCTCTGCTAAAAAGTTGAGAGCTTTATGAACGTGTTATCAAAGATTTGCAATGTATTTTGTAGATGGAGTTCTTACAGCTGTTCAGACACTGGCGTCTACAGCCATTTGCGGAATCATTCACTCGATTATCGGAGGCCAGCCTCTGCTAATACTCGGAGTTGCAGAGCCAACTGTAATTATGTATACGTTTATGTTTAACTTTGCTAAAGGGAGACCGGAATTGGGACGAAATTTGTTCTTGGCTTGGTCTGGATGGTAAAGTCTCTTCTAGTTTCGTTGTTAATCTCGTAATACATCAAGAAATGAGACGTTAATCTAGTTCAATGTGTGCAGGGTTTGTGTTTGGACCTCGTTGATTCTGTTTGTGTTGGCTATATGTGGAGCTTGTTCAATCATCAACAGATTCACCAGAGTAGCTGGAGAATTGTTTGGACTTCTTATAGCTATGCTATTTATGCAAGAAGCCATCAAAGTAGGAAGATTTTCGATTTATTTCGATCCCAAGAAATTGGTTTTTATTTGCCTCTAATGCTTTGGTTATATATATTCAGGGACTAGTTGATGAATTTCGCTCTCCTGAGAGGGAAAATCTGAAACTATTGGAGTTTTTACCTTCCTGGAGATTTGCAAATGGGATGTTTGCTTTGGTTCTCTCCTTTGGTCTTCTTATAACTGCACTTAGAAGTAGAAAAGCCAGATCCTGGAGATATGGAACAGGTATCGAAGTAGTTAGTCAACTGTCTTTTTTTTTAATCTCATGAGCTGGAATCTCCTTATTCTAGGGATCTTGACCAATCAATAATCAAAATATGCGCTTACAAATGAGGAGATCTCAGTCAAATCTTCCTTGTTCTTGAAGAAACTTATTACTTCCCTTTTTTTTTAAAAAAACAACATTATTCGTCAAACAGGCTGGCTTAGAAGCTTAGTAGCTGACTATGGCGTGCCACTCATGGTTCTGGTGTGGACCGGTGTCTCCTACATCCCAACAGGAGATGTTCCAAAGGGAATTCCTCGGCGACTTTTTAGCCCAAATCCTTGGTCCCCTGGTGCTTATGAGAATTGGACCGTCGTAAAGGTGTGTCTTTTATCTTGAATCTCCCACACATCCCACATGAACATATGATGGCTAAAGCCTAGTGATAATGAAATTTCAGGAAATGCTTGAAGTTCCAATAGTCTACATAATTGGAGCCTTCATTCCTGCAACAATGATTGCAGTTCTTTACTACTTTGACCATAGCGTAGCATCACAGCTTGCTCAGCAGAAAGAATTCAATTTGAGAAAACCATCTTCTTACCACTATGATCTGCTTCTTCTCGGATTTCTGGTAAGAATCTGCAGAAAACTAGTAACTTATTCTTCCTCTTCTTAAGCTCAGTCTACTTATACATCCGCCATTTTCAGACCTTAATGTGTGGTCTACTTGGAATCCCTCCATCAAATGGAGTCATTCCTCAATCACCAATGCATACTAAAAGCTTAGCAACACTAAAGTATCAGGTATCCTTAGCCACACCGATTTTTGGTTTTGGAACTTTTTTTTCTTTTTCTTTCGAGCCTTGGAATTGAGCTTTTTGTTTGCTCTTTACACAGCTGCTTCGGAACAGACTAGTTGCAACTGCACGGAGAAGCATGAAGCAGAATGCGAGTTTAGGACAGTTGTATAATAACATGCAGGAGGCTTATAATCAAATGCAGACTCCATTAGTCTATCAGCAGCCTCAGGTAAAAAATTTCTGAATGTTACTATGGAAATAATATAGTTTGGCCAAATTTAGGAGACATTATCTCTTCCGCAGGGTCTAAAAGAGCTGAGAGAATCAACAATCCAAGCGACCACATTCACAGGAAATCTCGACGCTCCAGTTGATGAAACTCTGTTTGATATTGAGAAAGAAATCGATGATTTATTGCCAATTGAAGTCAAAGAACAGAGAGTAAGCAACTTGCTTCAGGCAGTAATGGTTGGAGGATGTGTTGCAGCTATGCCTCTACTCAAAATGATCCCTACATCAGTCCTTTGGGGATACTTTGCATTCATGGCCATCGAAAGCTTACCCGGAAACCAATTCTGGGAAAGAATCTTACTTCTCTTCACAGCACCAAGTCGAAGATTCAAGTAAAGTCTCAATCTCTTTCCATTTTTTTTATACGCTCTCAAGAATCACTACTCAATTACTTACCAAATTTGCAGGGTCCTTGAAGACAACCACGCGACATTCGTGGAAACTGTTCCATTCAAAACGATTGCAATGTTCACTATCTTCCAAACAACTTACCTTCTAATCTGCTTTGGCCTCACATGGATCCCAATCGCTGGAGTTATGTTCCCTCTCATGATCATGTTTCTAATACCCGTAAGGCAATACATCCTCCCAAGATTCTTCAAAGGTGCTCATCTTCAGGACTTAGACGCGGCAGAGTATGAAGAAGCACCCGCTTTACCATTCAATCTCGCAGTAGCGGTATACAACTCTATAACATTTTTCTTTTGTGCGAAAATAACTCCATAACTAAGTTCAAGTAAATATATAAAATAGATCCATTTTCTGGTTTTATGGATTCTTGTTAACTTACTTGTGATTCTGCAGGAAGATGAGATGGGATCAACAGCCTCTTATCCATGCGATTCGGAGATTCTTGATGAGTTTATTACTAGAAGCAGAGGAGAATTTAGACACACATGTAGTCCTAAAGTTACTAGTTCGACTTCAACACCAGTTTTCCATCGGAACCTGTCTCAAGTGTTTAGTCCTCGAGTAAATGAATTAAGGGGTGGTATGAGTCCTAGGCTCGCCGGAAAAGGGCAAAATAGTCCAAAGCCGAGCCCTTTGAACACACCTTCGTCGAGCTCGAAGTGAGAATAGCGGTTGTATATGGAGGCTTAATAAAACCCGAAGAGGTTATGTTTAAAATTAGCTGATTAATTGATCTCTTTCTTGAGTTTTTTCTTTTACGTATGTATTTTTGTTTACATTTTCATTTTCTGCTCCTGATCTCGATTCCAATCATTGTAAAATCTCTTGCTTACCCATTCCAAAAAAGTCGGTAAATTATATGTACTAATAAAGGGGCAATTATTTCATAGGTAAAAAAATGTTAACGGTAACTTTAATGTTAACATATTTGGCCAAAAGATTTCTATATGATGTATGAGTGTATGTTACGTTATATAGCAGTAGCACCAAACTAATATATGTTTGTTTTGATGAGATTCAAGGACCACATTACCTTCAACTCACCGTAAACACAAAAAAGGTAGAGAAACGAGTGGAACCATGGATATATATTTTTAACATTAAAACAAGAAAAAACATGGAAATATATGGTTGGCAAGATTAGTTAGAAAGCTAAAGCAAAAGAACTCCTCTTTATGTTTTGGTCGAGAAGAGTGGCTCTGGTTATAAAGCCTAGTTATGTGGTTCCAAAAAGTGCGCACTTGCAAATGCTACAAAACAAGACAACGGTCAACTTCTAATAAACGAAATCCAACCAGGAAAGACAAAAGTAGTACATGAGTGTTTGTTCTTTTAAAGTAAAACTACTATAAGATGGTATAAGAGTTCTAAACTTTTGACTGATTTTGATGTTCTCGTTATCATAGCACGCACAAAAAAAGGAGTGGCGTCAAATCGTCTTCCAAATAATTTTGTATTTTAGTACATTTTGTGCTGAGAACTCACGAGCTAAGACACCGGTCTTCTTGACAATATCAAAACATTGGTGTTGTAATGAGCATGATTATAACTCTATTTGTTAATACTTAATAATATTTTACATAGGCTCAATAAAGCTAAAAATGTCATAGATTCAACTTTCAATATGTAACTATGTACCCTATTTGTATGTGTTTATTCTTTAACAGAAAAGTTAGACCCTAATATGTAGATAAGTTAAACAACGTTCCTTGATGATCCAACTATAACGAAGATATATTGAACCCATTGGTTTCAAACAGTTCATCCCTTAATACTTCATGGGCTAGTTGAAGTTTGTTGATTGTTGTAGTAATTTCATTACATTTGTCTTCTTATGATGGTCGGATCTAAATACGTAAATCTGAATTTATGGGATGTTATCAAATACACATAATGGTGTCTCACTTAAGAAATAACTGTAACAGATAAGTAACCACCTTTTCTTGTGTTTGTCAACATCATTTGATTCTTTTTTTTTATTATTAAAATTCTTGATTTTTTCTAACTTCTAATATCATTTGATTCTATATATAATCTTTTACTTTGCCATGATTACGTCAGTTTTTTCATACAAGCTAAATTTGAAGTGAGCAACGTACACGAGAAAGAAAACCAACTGAGCCCAATGGGTTACAAACCATCGGTTAAAACTTCATGGTTTTTTCGCAGATTAAGGCCCATCAGATACCCCCGTCATCATCATTCATCATCAACGTGACGACATTCTCCGTGTCATGATGTTATCTAACTCATATACCCAGCAACATTATGCCGACTCATATATGCTGATGTAGTAGTGCTGATTAATTGTTAATTCTTATTGGCTAGATATTTTTTTGGCTAAAGACAAGTTCTAGATCTAGATTTTTAATTGGTTATCAAACTTTCCACGAAACACATTTCACATTTTAACAAACACGTTAGATCTTGATAGAGTCTAAAAGAAACATTATTATATTATACACAAGGCGGATAGTAGATATGATTCTTCGCTATATCACTTCAATATTCTAAATTCCTTTATAACAAGAAAAAAGCGAGCACTTACTTGTTGATCGGACACTGAACTATTATCTGAAAAATAATTGGATCAAATGAAAAATGGTTAAGAGGCTAAAATCATTCGTGACAAAAATTAAAACACGAAACAATAAAAAAAGACAACTGATGATGTGTCATGACCAATCGGTAAACGTGGGACCCAAGTGAGTCCAGATTAATCTATTTTCGGGGATAATATCGTCAATTAAACGCAGGTGTGGACACGGACAAACCTTTTAAGATTCCAGTCGACAAAGTCCATTATTTCCTAAACTACTCTTACTATTTAATAATATTACAGAAACGTCCCCGTTATTTCCGAGGAAGTCCTCGGTAAGTTGTTGACAAGTTTCAAAAAAGGAGTAGTGTTCCACAGTCCGACGTCGTTTTAAGGTACGCGCGTCAAAGCTGAAACTCCACAGATATGACACGTGTCATCCTGAAGGCATAGTCTTAGCCGTGTGTAATCCACAAACTAAACACCGATAAAAAAAAAATCCACATAAGATCTCTGATTCGCCACCATGACCGCCACGTGTACACAATAATCACCGGTTACCCAGTCACCAACAACTCGACTTCTTATATATATACACGCAGAAAGGCAAAAACAGAGTCGGAGAATTTTCGTCTGCAAGAGGAAAAACAAAATACGCGAACTTCGAAATTGTCAAAGTTACTTTGAAAACAAGTGAACGACTTTGGGTGGAAAAATCAAACTAAGAAAGACGGTGATATTGAGTAAAAAGGTTCAAAGAGTCGATCTTGTTATAAACTTACAGTTGTTGTGAAAGAAGTGAAATTGATTGCAAAGAAAGAGAGAGAGATGGTAGCAGAAGCAGAGGTTGTATTTCAACAGAGTTTACCGGTGGTTCTTGATATTGATGGAGTTACTTCCGCCGTCATATCTCCAGTTTCTTCTCCGAAATTCGGTATCCGTCGATCGACGGCGTCGGTTTCCGGCGGTTTATCGACTTCTCCGGTAAGCTTTCCGACTTGTTAAAGATTTTTGTTTTTGTTTTTGGGCTCTTTACGGCTTTACCTTGTGAAAAGAGAAGCTGGGCTCTGGAATTAACCGTCTATAATTAGCAATTTAACTGAATTGATTGGTGTTAAGGTGATTCTCTTAATTCATCAAAGTAGATTACTTTGTAGGAAAACGAAACGATCTGGAACACTTCCCGACATGAACTTTAGATTTCTTATGCTTTAGACGAGACCTGGTCCATGTATGTTTGCGTGTTGTCTTAAAACTTTGCAAATTAACCGACTTTAAACTGGTGACTTTGAGCAACTATCCGTACTTATTGTGTTTGTTAATATGTCTTGTCTTTATTACTTGTGTTTCATTTATTGATATTCTCAATTTGGCATTAGTTTGAATGCTTAAAGATTTTTTGTTTTGTTTTTTGTTACTGAACAATTGACTGATTTATGTTTTCAATAATGTGAATACCTTTTTTAGGACCCAAAGCAGGAGGATGATTGCGACTCTAGTGTCCCGGTTTATGTTCCGACCATCCGGTCTGGAAGTTACGCTGATATCGGACCGAAGAGATTCATGGAAGACGAACACATTTGTGTAGATGATCTATCCTCCCAAGTTGGGTGTCTTTTCGAATTGCCAAAACCAAGTGCTTTCTATGCGGTAATGCATCATTGCTTCCTTAACAATAATATAATGCTCTTTTGAGAGATAGTACCTGACTTGGCTTTCTTTTTAGGTTTTTGATGGTCATGGAGGATCAGAAGCAGCAACATATGTACGAGAAAATGCCATTAGGCTTTTATTTGAAGATGACAACTTTCCACAGACATCTGAAGTAAATAGTGTTTATGTGGAAGAAGTTAAGAGTTCGTTGAGAAATGCGTTTCTCCAAGCTGATCTAGCTTTGGCAGAGGATTGCAGCATCAGCTCTTCCTCTGGTACCACGGCTCTTACCGCTCTTATTTCCGGAAGGTATGTGTGTTAGACATTTGGTTCTTTAAGCTTCTCTCTTTGCATCTCGGTATATAGTAAGCCTGTGATCTGAAGAAGATTCAGTATGGTCATGTACTAGTGGTCTACTCTGTCTATTGTTAGTACAGTTAGGGTGGGCTTCGATTTATCAGGTTTTAAGCATTCATAACTGAATCTCTGCTTTAGGTTTGGCAAATATGGTTCAGTTCTGTTTGGTTTGATGGTGGTTTAACTGTGATTGCTCATGGGTCTACTTTGCCTATGCAGACTCTTAATGGTTGCAAATGCTGGAGACTGCAGAGCAGTTCTTTGCAGAAAAGGCAAAGCGATAGAGATGTCTCATGACCATAGACCGATCAACCTACCGGAGAGAAGAAGAGTAGAGGAATCTGGCGGTGTCATTGAAGACGGTTACCTAAACGGAGAGTTATCTGTAACCCGGGCTCTCGGCGACTGGGACATGAAACGACCACACGGCTCTAAATCTCCACTTATCTCCGAACCTGAAATCAAGCAGATAACTTTAACTGAGGATGACGAGTTTCTTGTGATCGGGTGCGACGGGATTTGGGATGTCTTGACGAGCCAAGAAGCGGTGAGCATTGTGAAGCGCGGCTTAAACCGACACGACGATCCCACGAGATGTGCGAGAGAGCTTGTGATGGAGGCCCTGAGGCTGAACACGTTTGATAACTTAACCGCGGTTGTGGTATGTTTTGTGACGATGGACCGAGGGGATGAACCAGCGGTTCCGTTGGAGAAGAAACGGTGTTGTAGCCTTACTCCGGAAGCTTTCCGTAGCTTGAGGAGTCTATTGGATGGCTGAAACTATAGTGTTCTTGGTGAAAAACTGATGATGACGAATAATCTCTCTTATACTGGCTGCTTTTGTATTTAAGCAGCTCAGAAGTCTCTCTATTGAGATAGATTGTATATATGCTGTGTGCTTTGTGTCTGTGTGATTACAATTTTGTGTACAAACTGTTGATTGTTTTGTGTATAGCGAGAAAAAAACGAACAACTACATATGTAAATTCTTTGTTCCATCGTTACATTTGTACTGTTAGTTTCCATACTAATATAACAAAAGCATTCAACGCAAATTCCTATTGGGCAAGAATAAAAAGTATCGATTCCGTGTCATTAAAAAGAATTGAGTAATATATTGTTGTGCTTTATTTAATAGATAAACAAAAGGGTAAAGAAGAATTAATAATATAGAAAAAAAGACTAATTCGGGTCTGAGTCTTTGGATTTGGAGATTCGGCGATCGAAGGGAAAGCAATCAGACCGAACTCAGAAGTCATGTCCGGAGGAATCGCACGTGGTCGACTTACAGAGGAACGGAAAGCGTGGCGTAAGAACCATCCCCACGTATGTTATTCTTCCCTCTCTTCTTCTTCTTCTTCCTCCTTTCTCTACCTCAAATCATATCAAATCTGCTTCCTGTTTTTAGGCTTTCGTTGCCAAGCCGGAGACTTCATCAGATGGAACAAATAACCTAATGGTGTGGCAGTGTGTCATCCCTGGCAAATCTGGGGTGAGACTCTCTTTTAGTCAATTGGGTTGTTTCTAGTTTAGGGTTTATTTTTGTCTTATGTTAGCATTCATTAGGGTTTTGCATTGAGTAGTGAACTATCCGTGGTGTTAATTGTTTCTTTCTTAAAAGAGTAAAGTCTTTTGTTTGCAACTAAGTCTTGTAACTAAAACTATTCTTTTTTTTGTTTTGTTTTTTAATTTGGATTTGAGGGATGTAAAATTATTACTGGCAAAGATGTTGATGGCATTGTGAGTGTTTTAGTTAAACCAGTGAAAGCATTAGCCTTGGAATTTTTTGCTATTTCTTGCTTCCTTCCAATTTCGCTTGCAGCAGTCATATTCTATTTGGCCTTTTGAATCATTAAGACTATCATTAAAATTAGTAGATCGTCTCTTGTATTTGGAAAACAATACAATCTAACATTCTCAAGTTGCCAATCTGAATGCGCTTGATTTTTACCGGTACAAACTGCTTTATGTATCTTCTGTATAAATCGTTCAACTTTTCTGGTCTTGAAAGTTAAATTTGTTATAGCCAAGTTTTAGTAATCGGCTTATTGTTTGCAGACTGACTGGGAAGGTGGTTTTTATCCCCTGACCCTCCATTTCTCGGAGGACTATCCAAGCAAACCTCCAAAGTGCAAGTTCCCTCAAGGCTTCTTTCATCCTAATGTCTATCCTTCTGGAACAGTTTGCCTTTCAATTCTAAATGAAGATTATGTAAACACTGCACTTGTAACTATTTTGTTCTCTGAGAGCTAATAGTTAGAAGAAAAAACCTTTACAAGATTCTTTACCTCTCAGGGATGGAGACCAGCAATTACCGTGAAGCAAATCTTGGTTGGTATTCAGGACTTGCTCGATGAACCAAACCCAAATGACCCTGCACAGACGGAAGGATACCAGCTCTTTGTGCAGGTTTGTGTTGAATTCTTATATACTTAATGACCATCATCTTTGATCACTAAATTACAACACTTAGATCATGGAAAGTAGCCGAGTCAATATTTCTATTTACGAGTAGTAGGTACTTCATGGTATCTAGTTATCATGGAGATCACTTGTTCATGGTTTGAGTTCTGAAATTGGGATTTCGAGTTGTAGTAGTAGTAAGCTAAGCACGTTTTGGGTTTGTGCGGTTGCAGGATAAGAATGAATACAAGAAAAGGGTGCGACAGCAGGCGAAACAGTACCCACCAATTCTGTGATAGCTTTCTTGCCTCAAATCTTAGTCTGAATGATTCTCTTGCTCTACTTTGTAAGAGTCATTGGGAACAACATGTTACCTTTAAAATTTCAGTAATAAGGAAATACATTTTACTCTATGCCCAAATTTCTCCTCTCTCGATGTGCATTTTCAATCAGACAGATCAATGGTTGTTGCTTGCGCAGTTTGGCAATAGTCATCTATATGATTAGATTCACAAGTGTTTGAAATTTACACAACCTTGAACATACACCTGAACAAAGACTAGTGAAAACTACCGTATAGATTTGAATGATTACGTGGTGGGAGAATTAGAGGAGAGAATGTTATTGGAAGGGATTAGACACCGGATGAATATAATAAAATGAAAAAAAAAGAGGGTCGATAATATTGGCTATAATTAATGAAAAACCTAGAAATATCATTATCATTCAAGACAAGAAATCCAGAACAAAACATGTTCAACATCGAATCCCATTACAACCAACAAAAAGCTTAAGAAATAACCAAAACGAAATCAGTTCTTAAAAGATAAAGACAAAGAGAGAGAGAGACAGATCATGCCTCAGCTCCTTCTTTCTGGTAGACGTAAGTGAGTCCACACTTGCCGCAGTAATGACGATCGAAGTGACTCGCCATGAAAGTTCCGGCACCGCAAGTTGCGTTAGGGCACTCTTTCCTCAGACGCTGAACCTTACCAGATCCATCGATCTTGTAAAACTGGAGAACGGCGAGCTTGACCTTCTTGTGCTTGTGCTTGATCTTCTTGGGCTTGGTGTAGGTCTTCTTCTTCCTCTTCTTGGCACCACCACGGAGACGGAGCACGAGATGAAGCGTCGACTCCTTCTGGATGTTGTAGTCGGCGAGGGTACGTCCGTCTTCCAGCTGTTTCCCGGCGAAAATCAAACGCTGCTGGTCCGGCGGGATTCCTTCCTTGTCTTGGATCTTCGCTTTGACATTGTCGATGGTGTCGGATGATTCAACCTCAAGGGTTATGGTCTTCCCCGTTAGGGTTTTCACAAAGATCTGCATCTTTGCGGCTATGCGGAAACAAACGGCTGAAAGATAAAAAATGAATAAGAGTGAGGATTTTGTAGGAGAGAACGAAGTTATGGGGACCTCTAGGGTTTTGGACTCTGCTATTACGTAACTACCCTTTTTCACAAAGAAAGACGAATTGGGTTTGATTTTGGGGCTTTCACTGACTCTCTCTTTAAGCCCATATTCTATGCAAAATTGGAACAAAAAAATGAATAAATTGGAGATGAAGTTGGGCTTAGACCCACGGGTCTTGTAAATTTGTTGATTCTTGTAGTAGAAGAAATCGATTACTTGAGTGAGTCGATGGAGATGATTTTTCTATACCAATATGCATTTGGGAAGAATCTAAGAGATGTCAAAGCTTAGACAATCAGAAACTTTCAAACATTTGATCATTGTTAGTTATTGTAAAGTGAGACAAGCTTTTGAGAGGTGATTTTTAAATACTTGTGAATCCATGTTCGAACTTCAGAAGGTTTTATCAGACATATATTTTCTGTAACACACTATTCATTGGAGTTTCGCTTGTGCTTATGCTTCTTTATCGCTCGAGCCGAGAGTTTCCAAATCCCAACATCAGCCTATACAGTCTAGTCACTCTTAAGGTACTGAACGTGTTTCCTTGGTAAGCATATTCAAGAACGAAATCTTTCGAAAGGTGTTTTAGTACAATATTGTATTCATCAAATGTTTTGTGCCGTTTTAGATGATCTCTACTCGTCAAACAACATATTGTTGTGTCGGGATTTATTACATATATAGGTTATTTATCCCCAAGAACGCTCTATTCACATTCATGGAATACAATCTGTGGGAGAAAGAAATAGGAGTTTTCATGTTGCTAGAGCATCTTCAGTTGAAATTCTCAGCATCATAAATGTTAATAGTTAAATTAAAATAATTAAATTTAAATATTTTCAAAATAATTAACCACTAACAAATAGATAGATATTTCAATAGTTTCTTAGTTGATAAATAGTTTCTCCCTTTTCTCCTTTTTTCTATTTTATTTTTAACTTATGAGATGTACTTGTTTAGAATTTAAATACTTTTGTTAGAGATATTAGTTCTTTGGTCACATTAGTCACTATATATATTACTGCTAGCGTTTTTTATTATAAAAAAAAAAATAATACTCCTCGAACCCTTCTTGTATTGTATGGACGTTAAAAAAAACAAATTTAGATTTGAATATGCTCAAGAATTATTCATCAAAAATAGAGACCAGCACATAGAAATTGTTGAGAAATAAAAATATGAATTATTAGGTTTTAAATCTGAAGACGTTCTAGTACACATGATAATGAACAGCTGTAAATATCTAATTAGGCCATTGAGGACCGAGGACACTTTATCAAGTAAATAAATATAAACCAATAGAACATTCAATCACAAACAACGGAAATCTATTTTTTTTTTCTTTCTATGCTCAGCATTCGTCACGAAAGTAAGCCGACGAGACCAAATTTTCCGTATACAATACGGTTCTAAAGTGTTCCACGGGGACTGTCTCTAAAAAACTATTAGATGGTTTTTCTCCTATAGGTCTCAAAGAACAAACCTCAAGACCAAGCTTCCAAAATTTTGAGTCTAGATAATCTATGCTTAAAATATTAATGGAAAAAATCTTTTCCCACTTCACACTTGGATCTTCTTGCTGTAGACTCCATATGTCCACATCCGGATATTGCAGCACATCAGATAGACATAAGCGATCTTTTAGACTCCATAAGTTCACACTTTCGGAGTAGTTGATGTACCAACTCGGCAACAACACATAACGAAATTTTTCTGTGTGAAGATCTAAAGCTGCAAGCTTTCTTAATGTCAACCAATAAAGCGATCCATTTACAAAGATTGATGTTTTTCCAATAATAAGTTGATCGTAACCAATGGGACAACATATGCATCTTCGTTCTCCACTGTTGAGGTTTAAGACTTCGGTCTTCACAAAATTATTCCAATGAATATGGGTGAAGAAATACATCAAGATCACTTTGTATGTTCCTGTAATGATGTCTCTTCCAAGTCCAACGGTTATTGGTGATTCACCTGACCAGCCTAAAAAAAAATACAAAAATTGTTATTGAGATTTTGATTATTTCAAACTAGTCTTTTAGAGTATACATATATGTATGTATGTGCATATATATATATATATATATATATATATATA
>OVBI01001425.1:0-34675 GCA_900406495.1 Sisymbrium altissimum | reverse complement strand
TAATTTTTAAATTAAATATTATAAAATAGTTAATCAATATTTCACCCTGTGCATAGCGTAGTTTATTACCTAGTTTGATATATTTGAACTGGTTTGGAAATATCAAAGTAATTGAAGCACCGAACTAATCAAAAATACATCGAATCTAATCTAAATACAGCAAATTTTCTTTACTCACTCTCCTAAGATATAAATGTATTTAACTTAACTAACTCGCCTTTGAATTCTTAACTACACCTCGAGATTTAACGTCCTTTATTCAACTAGTGCTGAGCTTGAACTTTTTTTTTTGTGATATGGTTTTAAGATATACGAATGGCTATGAGTTTTCTTCAAACGAACAAGAGCTCTGACTCATATTATAACTGATACTACAATAAACGTAAAACCGTAAAACAGATCAGTGCCTATGAAATCACGAGAGCTGCCAAGGGTTTTAAAAGAGAGCTATTTCTGAGTCATTATTAGATCAAATTTACACTTATCGACAATATTTAGTGTAACAAGTAGAAATTCTCATGTTTTGCTTCATTGTACGTGGGATTGTGGGAATATGATCCTTGGCGATTAGTGACAATTGGCAATGTCAGATTAGCTTATCCAGCCACCATTAGTGTTAGCTTCTGGAATTTTTTTTTTACTTTTTGTTCTTGCTGATGAAGCTATATGAGTTTAGTAGACTGTAAAGTATGCTTCGGAATCTCATGTTTGTTTTCTTGAGAATTTTACCCTTTTGTTAATATAACACCCTTAATTTTGGTGACAGCTTCAATATGTTTCTGGGTGCAGGCACGAATGACATATGATGTATCTACTGTTCTGCTAATTTCAGCTTAGATTACCTAAGAACTAAACCACCAAGACTCAATTCCACCAAAAACAAACTCTAATCTTAAACTTTGTTTAGTTGTACTTGTATGTGATTATGATTTTGTTGTTTCTTTCTCACAGAAAAGGGCAGTCCGTATGTTGCAAAAACTTACAGTCTTTTGAGGTAATGTGATATTTTCCTATGTTAAATCCTCTTTGTGACCTTGAGGAGTAGTTTCATTCTTACAACAACAACACAAATGCAGGGGGAAGGTTCATGGACCGGAAGGAGGAAGCGTTGATGAGGTTTAGGAGTTGGTACCTGCTATGGTTTTTTTGGGGTGTAGGAGTTGGTATACCGTGACTAACAAATATTTCATTATACCATACCTAATAAACATTATTATTATATGTTACAAAACAAACATTATTACACTCGTTCAATGAATAAGAAATATACATATTTTTGATTATTTTTTATTATATGTTACAAACATTATTACATTCATAATCTCTTTTATTTACCAAATTACCAACTCAAATTTATTTATTTATTTTCTTTGATCAAGATAGTTTGAAAAACAGAGGGGACCCAAAAGCATATTATCGTGAAAAAATCTACAGTCCTCGGGTAGAAGTTGGAGGGGACGGTGATTTAGTAGAGGAATTGTTGGCGCCCTGCATGGCCTGAAAGACTGAAGCCACCGTCCCGATCAAAGTCAACACAAGGAGAATAACTGCGCTCACTGTGGCAGTTCCGGTCCAAAGGTCTTTGAAGTAGACTCGCCGGAGTGCAGCTATGGACAAGTTGATACGTCTTATTATTTTATTTGTTTTGGAGAGGGAAAGGGAGAGTTGGTTTTAAAAGTTAGAAACTTAGGAATTATTAATCAAATGAGTTAAAACACTTTATACCAAAAAAAATGGAGGGGAGGAAGTAGAAGCTTACAAGACGGCAAAACTGCGTCGGTAGTGAGTGTTGAGGTCTGAGGCTACAGAAGAATAATAGCCACAGCCGGAGATAACAATTCCTTCACAAAGCTTATCCACCATTTTCGTCACTGATCTTTGACTACTCTCCAAATAGTCTTTTATAACCCCTTTTGTAATGTAAAATTAATTAAGAATCTCAATGTTCTTTGTTAAAAAAACAATCTTAATGTTGAAAAATAAAAAAATTAAAAATAAATAGAAGGAAAAGAAAAGAATCCAATCTGACTATGACTTCAATAAGGAAATTCACCTTTTTTTATCCTAGAATGAGTTCAAACAGTAAATAAAATCTTTCACTTTTTTTTATGCTATGTTGGAACAAACCGTAACCGAGAGACTAAACAAAATTGACAGAAGATAAAAAAAAAAAAAATCTTAAAATAAGACATGTTTTGTTAAATACAGAAATCATAACTATTCACTTTTATATTGGTAAACCATTTAAACTAGATTAAAAACTTTTACAAGGATATGTCTCATGTATATAACTTATTATTTGTGAGATGGAACATTAAGAACATGGTCTAACCTTTCTTGACGAGCAAGTCAACATCTTGTTCGGTGTCAATGAGGACGTTCAAGAAATTGATGTAGCCACAAACATGAGTTGAGAACGAGTAATGAGATTGCTCTAGCGCCATTATGTTCCTCAACATCTTTTCGGTTTTGTCATCCGCTGTGAAGCAAGGCATTTTCAAGGTTCTACTATGGAATTGAATGGCCAACGATATTCCGCTTTCATGTTTCGGCCCTGAAAATTCTACTCCTGCACAGTTAAGCCTGTTTGCATTCGGCATACTTATTATGGTCGGCTCCAGAGTCTTTAATGTATTCTCTTTTATGGAGTCTTCGTCAATCTCCTTTTCTGTTATACCAAGTGTCATCACACGGACATACCGTAACAAATCCGTCAAATGTAAGAATTTTACATCACTTTTGACCTTTCCTTCAAATTCAAAAAATTCAATTACGTTATCACGGAACGTGTGGTAACTTTCATACTCTAGGTAGAAAGGTTCGAAGAGTTTTGTGAGAATGAAAAAAGGAAGTTGGTTCTCGAGCAAGAGGAGGTCATCTATGATAATGTTGAAGAGACAAGGCTGGTCGAAAAGAATATTTCTTTTCATAGATATGAATGAATCTCGGGGCTGACTAATGACCCGTAAGAGGAACATTGAGTTACGGAGGATCATTTCCACGAATTCCTTAGATTTGATCCAGTCTGTTGATTCGGCATAGCTTTCCCTTATGAGTTGTTCATGTACGTGAATGATTTTCCTGAACTCTTCAATCGTTTGACTCCCACGTTTATCTGCAATATATCTAACGTACTGTTTCTTGTAACGTTCCATGTTTATATAGTCCAGATATCTGAAAAGTACATGTGATTACTATTAGTCTATTATTAAATTTCGTTGTTTACAGTACGTAGATCTTGATTATTGTATTATTATTATCTGAAAAGTATGTAGGTACTTTTAAGAATTTGTTTTGATAACATATTATAGTTAATGTTCATGTTAAAAAGTAATTGGTAATTTAATTAATTTAGTTGACTATCTGATTAATATATATTAGGTGAGAACCCGCACTATACGCAGAAAAATTTCGTTATATTAATTTATTATTATTATTATTATTATTATTATTATTATTATATTTTTCTTAAAAATTGATAATTCTAATAATTTGTATAAGAACATGCGATAATTCATGAGTTTTCTTTAAGTTTGTATTATAAAATAGTCATTTTAATTTATATTACAAACTATCGTTTTAGTTAAATTATCATTCTTATTTATATTTCTATATTTTTCTAGTTTTTATTTAGTTTTTTTTTTCTTTTCATTCATCTATTATCTCTTTTTTATAATATTTTTATACTAATCTTATAATTATAAAAGTTTTTAAAATATATATTTATTGATTTACAATCTTGAGTTTGTTTTTTATACGTATATTTCATAACTTTTTTTTTTCAACATTTTAAAATTCATAGTTTCATTTTATTATGTTATATTTCTTTACTATTTTTTTTTAATATCTTTCATTTTAATTTTGACAATTAATTATATATTCAATTATTTACTGATTATATTATGTGTTTCATAGTTTTATAATTCTAATTTTTCTTATATATTTGATTATTTGTTGATTACGTCTTGTATTTTATATTTTTATTGAGTTTTCCCTATTAATTATATTAAACTACTAAAAATATGAAAATATCCATTTAAATTATGTATTTATATAATATATTATATATTCCTGATATGTTTCATAAATTTTAGATTTATTTTATTTCTATTTCTTTTATTTTTATGTTTTTATGATTTTAAATAGTTAAATATAAATTAAATAGATAATTAATAGATATTAATATGTGTTGAATAGAGGTGTTACCACTTGTCATCAAGATGGAGAAAGCCATTCCTATTTTATATATAAAGATTTAAGATATCTCATTAAAATAATATATTATAATTATCAGCTATAGTTTTTCTAGTTTTGCTACTAAAATATAGCATTCCTCTTATATTATGCTTTCAAAGTTGATAATTGACAAGATTATTACATATGATTTCAACATAAACAATATATTTTCAAAGTCAATTTATTTTGACTTGTTTAAATTTATTTTTCTAAGCAGATTTTGATGTTTAAATTTATTTTCCTAATTATATAAAAAATAATAATTAGGTTTTACTATACAAATTATATAACAATTAATAATTCTAAACTATCGTATTCTGGCAAATATATAAAACGGAAACCATACAGTAAATTACTAATTTTAAATGAAAGATATTGTAATAACCATAGCTTTAAAAATTATAATATACTTCACTACAAAACATTTTTAAACTAAAAAGAAAGTAATAAAATAGTTTCTATTTCTAAAATAAATTGATATATAATTTCAATATATGTAAAAACTATATCAAAAATAAAATTTTATAGTAAATTATTAATTCTAAAAGAAAACAAGTTATAATAACTATTTTAAGAAAGAATATTGTTTCATCACACCGTCAAATCTATCTCTGTATAATGAATTAGAAGAATAATAATATTTCTTTACATATTTTTCTTCTTATTATATAAATATAATTTTTTTTTATGTTGATTTTTAATGATGGTTAATGTAATAGTATAGTGGATTTTACTATATTGATGTTTTATTTCATAATAATGCATGAATATATTTGTGTTTTTTTTCAATTTTAAAAGGTATATATCTAATTTTTTTATATGACTCATTAAGATATTCATCTTCATTCATCAAATATATTTTAGTTAATTTAAGTCAACTTAGAATTTTTTGAAAATTTTAATAGATTTATCGGTTTTCTTAATTGCAAAATATAAAACATAATTTTAGATAATTTAGCGTAAATTTTAATTTAAATTTACGAATTAAACTATACAAATCCTAACTATATGAATTAGTAACTTTAAATTTCAAATATGTTTTCATCCCTCTATCCTAATCGAGTGAATTTGTTAAGTAAGAATTTCAGAAAAGAAAAGTAAAGTCATTTATACATTTAGATAAACACAATAACAAAGGTTTTAACCAAATAATTTAATAATTTATATATAGACTTTAATTTGGTTTAAGATGGTTTAAGTTTAATTGATTTGGTTTGATTTGGTTCGGTTTTTTTGCCCATTCCTAAACAAAGCCATGTCTATACAGTAAGAAGTGTACCTTGAATCTGTTTTGTCGAATTTCTTAGAATAGTGAAGTGGACCAATGAGAAGCATCTGAGGAGTGTATGCCTCAGGATTCACTCTCCGCAATTGGTTCGGCACTCTATAAATGCAACAATTTTTAATAGAAAAAGGCCATAAACCGGGAATTTCTTCATCAGACCAAGAATCCGGTTCATTTTTGAGATCCATGGATCGATCGAAAAAAAACCAACAAATATAAATTAATAAAAGAGCCAAAAAGATATGTTAATAAAAAAAAAGTTTAGTAAGTGTAAAACGAAACAAAAAGCGTGGAGCTATAAAGGTTCTCTCGAACCTTATTGTTGTACTTTGCAAATGATTATTAACAAACGTAGGACTATAGCATTATATAAGATTAAAAAGGAGGATAGAGAAGTAAGTTAAGTAAATGTGAAGCTATTTAATATGGAGCATTTTACAATTGCGTTCGACTTGGGGCAACCTATACCTACTTTTTTCTGTCTTTGTTTATTCATATTTTATTTACAAATTGGGCAAAGAATCATGCTTTCAGAATTTTAATAAAGCTCAACGCGAAACTCATTGGACTATCAGACAATCTTCGATTATTCAGATCTTTCTAATCTACGCAAATCGTAGTTTAAAAATCGACGTATTTTGATAAATAAAATCTAATCCCCGCAACTCGACTGATCCGATTCATTGACAAGCAAGTGAGTAATCATTTGGGATCAAGATATGAAGAAGGGCTCCAAATATGGTTATTTAAAAAATTAATTTGCAACCTTAAAAAATTATTATTTTGTATGGTTTATTATTTATTATTATTGTTGAAATTTTATTTTCAAGAATATATTTAAATATTTTTTGATAATATATATTTATACTAATATGTTTTTTAAGTAATTATTAATCACTGTAAAAAAAGTTTTTTTTAGAGTAAAATCAACCTTGTTACATACATAGAACATATCAAAACCAACTCAACCATTTTTCCTGTAGTAGAACCTCCAACGTTCTCACACAACACACAACACAATTATAGGACCATATTGTTCGTTAAGTTAATGTCAACTAAATTAACATTTTTTTTTCATTAAAGATTCATTTCTCAAATGGCAACTCTTGCCTTACATAATGTATTCTCGAACATTAAACCAACTAAACCAATATTTAAATAGTTAAATAAGACAATACGATAAACCAAACAGATTTGTAATAAACCTGATTGTATTTCCTATAACATTAAGACTCTCAAGAAGTACTAAAAAAAAAAACAAAGAAAATGAAACACACTACCGCAACAACTCTTGAAACATATTCAAACGCTACCATCACATCACCACCATCAAAAATACATAATAGGGCAGATCATCACCAAGGTAGAGTTACTTTTGTCTGCATAGACTTCCAGTACTAGTATCCACATCATGCAGTAGTCACTTCCACACCTCCTTTAGCAGGATCTATGGCTGCCAGTACGGTTACGCCATCCCAAAGTAAGTCCTTTATTGCATAGCTAAAGTCTTTATCCGAAGTTACCACTAAGATGGCAGCCTGATCATTTCCCAAAAATTTCTTGATTATGCCTCATCATCTCAGCAATCAAAATCATGTCCGCAACTTTTTGAGCCTGCTGAATTCATTTTGCGGATCAGCACTACTTTGATACCCAAAAGGAATGCCACATTCATCACATCACATTCCTTGTTAACATCTTTACAAGGAAAACTATTGCTACATTCAAATATTTGTTCTTCTACGTCTCCCAAATATTCTTTCATGTCATGTTTTAGAATTTTTTTTTTGGCAACAAAATAAACAATAAAAACCTTAAAAAGGAAGATCCATCCAGGTTGGTGGACTGGAAGCTATATATGTCTTTGTTGTATGGTGGACTCGAGCACTCCGTGCCACTTTATCCGCTTTTTGATTTTGTGCGCGTGGAATAAACTCCAAGCTGAAAGTCTCGTAACATCCTTTCCAATCCTCAAAAGCGTCTAGGTATTGTGAGAACGCAGGCCAATCTTAGGGTTTGAAACATTTTCACTACTTCAGAGCAATCGGTCGCAAAAGTCACACGACGATGGAGGGTAGAAATATATTCCATGGGCCACAACAAGGCCTCCGTTTCTGAATGCAATAAGGAAAGACTATGATCCAAATTTCGAGTTCCAATCATCCTTTCTGTCGAACCCTCCTTACTACAAATCCAACCATTTCCAGAGAAAGAATTAGTATCCTTCCAAGCCCCATCCACAAAACACCACCAACCTTCCTTCTCTAGATACCCTGTGGAGTAATTATAACTTGTGATTGAGTTCCTTCCTCTGACATTTGAGCCTCGTCCCAAAACTTGCCTTCTATTTCTGCTAAAAGCAATACTTCCTGAGGAGTCCAGTCCTTTTTGTTATACACTTCATCATTTCAACTTTTCCAAATATACCATAATATCCATGGGAAATAACTATCTATAACCTCTTTCGGAAGACGCCAAAAAAGAAAGTCTAAATTTGCAAAAATTGATGTCTTGGGAAAAACATCTGGATTCGAAGGAACCGTAGATATGGCCCATGTTTGGATCGCTGGAGGACACTAAAAAAATACATGATTTATCGATTCTTCCACTGCCCCCACACCTTGTACATTGCCCATCACAATTAATCCTCCGAGTCTGCAACTTTGTACTTACCGCGATACATCATAATAATATTTTCCAAATAAAATGTCTAATCTTGGGTGGACATTTTAGCTTCCAAGTATAAGCCAACAAAGGTTTGACATCCGGTCCATAATATTCAAGCATATTATTTCTATCCGAGTATTTCTGTTCCACACTGTAGCCCGACTTTACAGAGTAAGTGCCCGACTTTGTAAAAAACCAACCAACCTGATCCTGCCTGAGGGAACGACGTATAGGCAATTGCTTAATAATCTTTGTATCCTCAGGGACGATAATTGCTTCCAACAAAGGTATATTCCACATACGAGTTTGTAGATCAATCAGATCATTGACCATTAAAGGCGGATAAGTGTTGTATTTGCATGTTGCTTGTCTCGGGCGTGGGCCCGGAATTCATGGATCATTCCATACTGAGATAGATGTTCTTGATTCCACCCTTTTAGTTAGTCCTTTCTTTACCATAGATCAAGCAGAGATAATACTCCTCCATCCATAAGATGGGGAATATGATTTAATTGGATCCGTAGGATCTGAATATCGATAATGTCTACCCTTAAACACCTTTGCAAAAAGAAAATCTGGATAATCCATTAAACGCCAAAGCTATTTTGAAAAGAGCTGCATTAAAATCTTCGATAACTCAAAAACCAATCCCTCCATCACACTTGTCCCGACAAAACTTATCCCATGATTTCCAGTGGATACTTCTCTGAGTGGTACCTGTACTCCACCAAAATTGAGCCATCGCACTTGTGAGTTTCTTGTACAATAATTTTGGTAATCTAAAGTATGACATGACATGGGTCGGTAAAGCAGTCGCAACTGATTTAATCAAAACTTCCTTTTCACCCTTTGTTAAGAACCTGAGAGTCCATCCATTCACCTTATTATGAAGACGTTCCTGCATGTAGCCAAATATTTGGGATTTCTCTCCTCCCAAACTCTCTGGTATGCCTAAATAAGATCCCATTCCGCCTATCTTTGTAATTCCTAATGTTAATTTCAAGTCTTCTTGAACCGTTAAATCAACTATATGACCAAATATGATAGATGATGTATCTAAATTTATCTTCTGGCCAGACACTCTTTCATACTCCTTTAACAGGCCAATAAGAGTAAGACACTCCTCTTTTGTCGCACGACAGAAAAAAGACTATCATCTGCAAAGAGAAGATGTGAGATGGGAGGACATGCTCTCGCGACTTTCATCCCCGTGACTTGTAACGTCCCCAAACCTGTCTGAGACCTTCGGGTCGGACCACCCGACCAAGGAGAAAATCCTGGGGTCGCGGTTAGTCGTGGTCGATACGTTCCGGTACAACGGGCCGAGCAGTGGTCCCAATTAACTAGCCGACCATGCCTAAGTGCCTCGGACGAGCTAGGTAAGGGTTATGGATGGGAATGGGTGAGCCAAAGAGAATTAGGTCAGTATGACCAACTCAAAAGCTCACCAAGTTAGCTCGGCCAGCTCAAGCAGCTCATGGACCAGTCCGACCAGCTGGAGGCAGTGACTCCGGTTCAGGTCAGCTGGTGACCAGGGAAGTTAGCTAGGCCAGCTAGTGAGGTAGTTAATGGATGTGGACCTGGGAGGTGTGAATAGGTCGAAGGGGCACCTTTGTGGCCAAAGGGACACAATGGTTGCCGAATGGGTACCTTTGTGGCCGAAGGGACACAAGGGATACCGAATGGGTACCTTGTGGCCGAAAGGACACAATGGTTGCCGAATGGTCATGTCTGATGGCCGAAGGGGTGCCTTGGACGGGAAGGACACCAACAAACAGGGGAAACCCTTCGTGGTGCCTGTGTGGATGGCAGACCCCCAGCCTATAAATACGCCCCCACCCTCTCCATTTTCTGTATCAGATTTCCTGCACAAGGAAATAAAACCGTAAGAGAAGAAAAGAGAGTTTTAGAGAGAAAGAAAGTGAGTTGTCTGCGGCTGAGAAATAAGATTTCCGGCCATGGATGGTGATCTAGCGAAGGAAGCAGGGAAGGTCCCTGACTCTTCCGACCATATCCCCAAGGTATGCTCCATTCCCCCTCTCTAACCGGACCGAATGACCGCCGGTGGTACTGATTGGTGTGAATGTGCAATCGTATCTTTCTCTCCTCTCTACCCTTTCTCGTACGGCTGATCCATGAGTACGGTTATGAACCGGACTTATGAAAGGCGTGAATCCTGAGTTCTGTGGTCGGACATCACCGGACCGAACAGGTGCGAGTAAACGGGTGCCAAGGTCGGACCGCAAGGCCATTAAAGGACCCTTGGTATCCCACGCCCCTAGTAAGGACGTGTGGTTATGGCATGAACGGAAAGAGAACCGCTGGCTGCCTAAAAGGGAACCCAAGACCCGCGTGATCGAAGGGAAAGGCCGATGGGCTGGACGGCGGTATGGCGACGGTCCGAGAGGAACCGTTTCAGGCCTTCTGAGCAAGCGTACCGTGAACAAAGCCAAACCTAAGGTTTGAACTCATTCATGGCCGGTAAAGCCCAAGGAGGAACGGTCACCACTCGTGTCCCTTAGCAACCGTTCGTCGATTGGTACCTCTTCGTACCGTAAGTCACGACCAGTCACGGACCGTGTTCCACTGAACCGGTACGGGTGTCCACCGGCTCTAAGCACGTTCCGGACGTGGCTTAACCAAGATGGCCTCTACGGTCGTAAAGGTTGACCGGTCAAGATGACTGGCCCGTGCCGCGGCCGGTTCGACCGGTACGTGCCAAGGAGTGCCATGGCTCCGGCCGTTCGGTTCTCCGGATCACGGCTCGTCCATTGATCCCTTAGGCTTTCTGTTTTGGCGCTTGTCACTAAGAGGCGGTTGGTTGTGTGACTAAGTAACCAAACGGAAATAAGTCTCTACTTAGTTAGTTTAGGCTTCGGGACTAGGACTCATGTGCATTATTCGGTTGAGGTTATGACCTTGTACAGACTTGCACTGCCTGTTTCAGGTGGAGAGTCCGAAATCAATCAAGGATTGGCCTAAGGTGCAGGTCCTGGAGCGTCCGGAGGGGTGGTGCATGTGGTGTGTGTTAGAGGAATCACTTAGGATAAGGTCAGATCGTTTAAGGCCTCCTAGTGAGGTTACTAAAGCTTGTATTGACTACTACCTAAGTTAATAATAAATGGTTCCTCTATTTCTATTTGTCTATCTCTTATTCCGCATTGATAGATGGATAACCTCAAGGTATACTAGGATTGCTAAGTTGTTCGGATCAAACCTTATTCTCTACGAGACTTGGAAGTAATAAGTTTCGGTCCGGATTATGGGGTCCGGGTTGGGGCATTCAAGTCTCCCGAGGCTAGGAAGTGGGACGGGTCGGTCCGGATTATGGGGTCCGGATCGAGGCGTTTCATGACTAGTTTTTCTTGTTCTGCCCTTTTAGTGTTTGCTATAAGAGCTTCCATACATAATATAAAAAGATATGGAGACAGAGGATCTCCTTGCCTCAGGCCACGTTTTGGATAAATCCTCCCTTTCGGCTGACCATTCAAAAGTACTCGGTACTGAACTGATATGACACACCACATTATCCCAGAAATTCAGCTCTGCAAAAATCCCATTTTTCTGAGAAAATTTTATATGAAAGACCATTCGACTCGATCGTAGGCCTTACTCATATCTGTTTTAATTGCCATAAATTTATTCTTACAAGATGGATTTGTCCTCAATCCATGGAACATCTCTTGGGCTACTAAAATATTATCCAAAATTAATCGTCCTGCAACAAAGGCGGATTGTGTTTCAGAAATTAGGTTTGGCAAAAGCCCTTTTTACCGCTGACAGAGAACCTTTGAAATTATTTTATATCCCATATTACATAAGCTAATTGGTCTTAATTCAGTCATTCGACTTGGTCTTGCCATTTTTGGTATCAAACAAATATTTGTTATATTTAACCTTGGATCAAAATATCCGGTCCGTATAAAATTATTTACTAAGCTCACAAGATCCCTCTTGATAGTGGGCCATGCTTCTTGGAAAAAAAGTGCTGTCATACCATCCGGCCCAGGAGCTTTTTCTGGGGACATCATAAAACTTGCTTGACGAATTTCCTCTTCCGTAGCCAAAGCCATAAGCCTATCATTCATTTGATCCGAAATCGAACTTGGGACTTCCTGTAAGAAAGTATCAAAATTTTCTGGTAATGTAGACTTAAATAAATCTTTTAAATAATTTACCGCAACTCCCTCTACTTCTTTCTCCTTTGTTACCCATACTGCTTCTTCTTTATGTAGTCCAGTATTTCTATTTTGAATTCTTCGTTGTTTTGTTAGAGCATGATAAAACTTTGTATTACGATCTCCCGATGTATGCCATAGATTCCTACTTTTCTGTTGCCAGTACTGCTCCTCATCCCGATATGCCTCCTTTAATTTTCGTGTAACGTCTAGTACTTCCTCCTGAGTTTGAGTGTTATCATTTTGAACTTCCTCCAAAGCTTTTTGTAAATCATTAATCCTCTCTTTTCCGAAAGGTAGATTATGTTTCCTCCAGACTGATATCTCATGTCGACAATTCCGAATCTTGTTCACAAAAGTTTGATCTTCCCTACCTGAAGGTGCTTCCCATCCCTGTGTAATAGATTCCATAAGTCCATCCTTCCCAATCCACCTTTTATCAAAACAAAAATGAATCCATTTTTGTGCAATTTTATCCTCTATAACCGCAACCATAGATCTATGATCTGAACCCACCATGCCGAGATATTTGACAAAAGAGAATGAGAAAAGAGCATGCCAGTATGCATTAGCAAGTGCTCGATCTAGCCGACAACGAATAATATGCCCTCCTCTGCTACCTCGCCAAGATAATGTATTGCCTTTAGATTGGAATTCCAACAGACCACAATTTTCAATCATATTATTAAAATGTATAAAAGTGGACGCATGCCTAAGTGGTCCTCCTTCTTTTTCATGATTACCACTGATCTCATTTCAATCCCCAATAATAAACCACGGATCCCCACATGTCAAACCTGTTCGGGTTAGACGTTCCCAAACCTGTTCTCGTCTCTGTTGAATCGGTTCTCCATTAACAAAGGATCAAACATTTTTTTTTCCTTGAAATTCTTCTTCTATATCGATTATACGATTACTTGAATAAATTATGTTAACATTGTACGTCGTATCGTAAAAGAGAGCCAAACCTCCACTTATTTCTACAGGTTCCACTGTATGAAGATTGGAATAGCCAAAATGTCCTTTAAATTTTTCCAAAAAATCAAACTGCTGTTTAGTTTCAAAAAGAAACAAAAATTCCGGTTTATTTTTAAACCATATTTCTCGTAAATAACTTATAGTCCATTTACTGCTGAAACATTGACAATTCCAACTTAATATACTCATCATTCAAATTTATAAATTCCCAATTTATACATATGTGGGTGTGAAGAAACCCTTAGGAACCAATAATAAGACATTGCCGAGAGTAAAAAGAAATAGTATAAAGTTGGTCGTAGAACACGTCTTTGACCACAGACAAGACAACCAATATTAAACCATTTATAAAAACTATATCTAGAGCCTGCGTCTTTGTCCCGATGAGCACTTTTATAACTCTGAATCTAATAGAAACCTTCTGATACACATTCTGGCTTAGTTCGTGAAGAGAACATTCCACATCAGATATATATGTAAAATTAAACGAGCATCGTGTATAAACACCAAACCCATCTGAAACTACATACCACCGCCTACTCTCACCATTCCTTCGAGCAAGTAGGTAATGTACAATGATCACAAAACAGACCACATGAGTGCCCTCCTAAAACACCGTGATATAAAATCACCATCTCCCTGAGAAGTGACCAAAGGGATCTAGTCCCGATTGCCAGAAAACCATGCTCTTCTGCTGGAAGATACCATAGAAGCCAAATTGAGAAGCCTTTTAACCTTTTAACCGGAACTAGTCCCGTATTTGAAGACCTTTGAAATTCTGTACAAAGGATATTAATCCTCCACACAGACCAACTAAGCTCATGACTGCAACACGATTTTAAGAATCTCAAGATAATAAACCGACTGTGTAAGAAAAGGTTGGGAACCAATACCTGTCGAAGACCTCTCAATAAAATCAAAACTCCCCCAACACCCGTTAGATCTCCCTGCAATAACAACTCTACTCTGAAACACGACCCCAATCTTAAATCAAGATCCAAGATTAAAAAACAGAACAGATCAACCCATAGACCATTATTCACCACATATTTGTTTGTCCTTTTACACCAGTAATCCCGAACAAAAATCAGAAAAATAAACAAGTATCGTGTATAAACACCAAGCCCATCTGAAACTAAATACCACAGCCTATTCTCACCATTCCTTCGAGCAAACACGTGATCACGAAACAAACCACATGAGTTCTCTCCAAAAAACCTTGATATAAAATCATCATATCCCTGAGAAGTGACCAAAGGAATCTTGTCCCGATTGCCAGAAAACCATGCTCTGTTGCTGAAAGATACCATAAAAACCAAATTGAGAAAACTTTTAACCTTTTAACCGGAATCAGCCTCGTATTAGAAGACCTTCGAAATTCTGTACAAAGGATATTACTCCTCCACACAGACCAACTAAACCCACAACTGCAACATAATTTTAAGAATCTCAAGATGATAAACCGACTATGTGAGAATAGGTTGGAAACCAATACCTGTCGAAGACCACTAAAAAAATCCAAAAAACCCCCATCACCAGTTAGTTCCCCCTGCAATAGCAACTCTACTCCGAAACACAACCCCAATCTTTAATCAAGATCCAAGAATAAAAAACAGAACTGATCAACCCATAAACCTTTATTCACAACATGTTTGTTTGTCCTTTTACACCAGATATCCCGAATACAATCAGAAATAATCTGATTTTATTAAAAGCAACCATCATACTTATGATCAAAAGTACACAAATCCGGGAGATTAACATAGAAAGATAACAGAACAACAGCCATGGGTAGGGTTTTATCATAACCATTACCCTTATTAAGAAACAAGAAAGAACAAAGTCATAACCACTATAGGCGTCCCAAGAAACAATCACCTCCATCATTCCGAGATTACCTTAGATGATGTAACCGGCTTAGGTGGGAGAGTTCCCTTGTTACTTGTACTCTGAGCCATCTCCCCTCCTTTCATAGTAACTCTGGTCAAATTCCTCTTGCGTGGAGAGATTAAAGTCTGAACTAGCCTTTTCTTTGTGCTTCCCCCAACCATCATAACACCTACCCTTCCTTGTTTCTTTTTGAAACCACCAACCTCATCCATGGTATCCTTCTTTTTAACTTGATTTACCTGGACCACAGCATCCTCTTGTGCACTCTCAGTATCCTCTCCGAGCAAATCATCTTGCCCAAGCTCTGTACTTGACAATATATTCATACCAGTATTCTCTTCCATTACCTCATCCAAATTAACTTTTGAACCTAATTGTGTATCCTCTTGAACTCCCGACAGACCGTCAATCTCATCTTCAGCATCTAATGTATCCTTAGAAACTAGTTGGACATCCTCCTTTGATCCTGCCAATCCTTCACTCTCACCATCTATATCCATTTAACCTTCCTCAAAAAGTAATTCCTTCCTCACCTTGGGAGCAGATTCTGAACCGGTTTGACCACCCTTAAGTCCCTTATTTGTATTCGTGTCTTTATAAGCTTCCATCATTTTAAGCTCATGATCTGAAAGATGTTTGCCAACCTCTCCACATTGAAGCTCTTTCAACCCTTTTGTAGAGATTGCGTACCTCTTTTGAACCCCGTTATGTCTAGAACCCGAATGTCTAGTGTTCCGAGAGGACTCACCTTCTGAATGTCGGCCTTTTGATCCCTTATAATCATTCACATACTTACCTTGATAGTGTTGATTATCCCGTTTTGTATATTTCCTCTTAGAATTTTCCGTATTAGTGCGTGCAGACCTCATCTCTCTTGCCTTTTCTAGAGAATGAATTGTTGCTGCTTTGTAACTTGTCACGCTTGGTCTTTGTTCCGGATCATCCGAGCTATCAACCGGTCCTCTTTTTCCTCCATCTAAACCTTTTCGTTGAGTTGGACAGCGTGATTGATCATGACACATCCTGTTACATCCTCTGCAAAAACCAAACAGCTTTTCATAGCGAAGAGAAATCGTAATCCCTCACCCCCATCGAATTCTACCATTGATGAGAAAATCAATGGTTTGAAACCATCCAGCACCACTTGAACTCTTCCTTTCGTTCACATCCACCTCAACCACCTCTCCCAGAGCATCCCCAAAATGCTTGAGAACGTAGGTAAAGCCTAGAAATGCAGAGGAACTCCGAAAACTCGGACCCAAAAGGTGATTGCAGAAGGGTAACTTGCAGACACCACTGGTTCCCATCTAACCACTGAGAGCATCCATAATCAAAATGGAAAGGCCCCATTTTAAGAACTTCAACAATATCCTCCTCTTTGTCGAAATCAAATTGAAAACGCCCAAAACCCAAGTCAGCTCCAGCCACTCTATCCTCCACCTGCCATATCCGAGGTAACATGTGTAGCAAAATCTTCATATCTTGTTTCGCCGGGTTCATACACCTTCCGATCAGAGTTTTGGAGTATCCTTCAATCAGCTTTGTGTTATGGAACTTTGGAACCGTGATCTTTTAACGCCGGTAAGCTTGTTACCGCCTTCTTGCCCTCCGCCTTACTCAACAAACTTGATTGAGCCATAACAGATATCACTCGTGAGTAAACCCTCAATACCGAAAAAAATGTAAGCAGATAGAAGGATGAAGAACTTGCAATACAAACGACAAGACTCCGTATTATATACCAACTCCATGGTATGTGAAAACACCAATCAAACCCCGCAAATCTCGTAATCAGATTCGAGGGAGCAATCCAAAAAATCACCAACATCTCATCTTTATGATAATATCGAGATTCAAATCGTAATCTCACCCCAAATCGTGATCTTGGCTTAATTCCATCCAAGATTACATCACGCTCATCCTTCCTACAATGCTGATACACCAAATCATACCTTCCCAAAGTATCCATTGATTCCCAGAAACCAAAAAAGGTAACACCAATTGCTTCAATTGATCTCAATTGAGACCACCCACGGACCCCTCTTTCTGTAAGAATATCCTCCCGAACACTTGATCCAAGAGACAGCCAGAAATCGGAAATCCGTAGACCTCATCAGAAGAAGAATCAAAATCTAAAATGGACCCGAAGTCTAGAAAAAATTCTCAAATGGACCTCTTATGTTTTCTATTTTTTTTATTAATAAAAAAAGAATGAAAAACCATCTTTAACTTTAGCCTTTTTTTTTATTATTGTTACACCAAACCCGAATTTGGTTAATAAACCGAAATTTCATTAAACCAACCCAATTAGTCAAACTCATTGTTAGTTGTGCTAGTTGTACCATTGTTAGTTGTGCTAGTTGTACCATGGTTAGTTGTGCTAGTTGTGATAAGTGTACGAGTCTGACACTATAGGTGTGCTAGTTGTACCGAGAGAGAGGCAGCTGAGAGAGAGGCAGCAGGGATGGAGGCAGCCAAGAAGGGGGCAGCCAAGAAGGAGGCAGTCGAGAGAGAGGCAACCGAGAGAGAGGCTCCGGAGCAATAGGCGGATGAGGATGCGACTCAACCTCTAGAGACTCAGATTAGAGAAGAGGCTTCTGCAATGCAGGTTCATTTTACTAGGATAACTAGTAGGAGTAGAACAACTAGTATGATTTGAATAACTCCTATTGTTTTGCAGTGGAATGAGGAAGAGGATCCAGAGCAATAGGCGGATGAGGATGCGACTCAACCTCCAGAGACTCAGACTAGAGAAGAGGCTGCTGCAATGCAGGTTCGTTTTACTATGATTACTATGATGACTAATAGGACTAGGACGACTAGCACGACTAGGACGACTAGGACGATTATTAATTTTTTTTTTTTATTGTTCTCCAGGACACTCAAGAGAGTCAATCTCTAGAGTCTGTACTAGAGACACAAGAGGAAGCGGATCATCTAGCTAAAGAAAAGAAGTTTGCAGATGATATATTTGGTAAATTTACATATACTCAATTATTCTATTTTGTTTTTGTTAATTTTACATAAACTCAATTCTTATCATTTTTTTTAAGACCAGCTAAGTCAACCGCTTCCAAAAACTCCCACATTTGTGACTCCTAGGATCAAGAAGATGTTGCACAAATGGGTTAAGAAGGCTAAAACTCCTTGGCCGAAGAGGGAAAAATAACCTTCTTATATTTTTAAGTCTCCTTATGTTCAGAAATGAAACCAGTATGACTTTATTTATGTAATGCTTTAAGAATTTATTTATGTGAACTTAGGATGATGGTGCTTGTTTTTAAATGTTGAATTTAAGTGTTGAATTAAAACATACAAAATAGGTACAACTAGAAATATTGGTACAACTACATATACAACTAAAAGTTAGCACAACTGTGAATACTGGTACAATTATAACTACAACGTACAACTGAATTAAAAACGTGCGCACCGACAACGAAAGAAAATAATAATAAAAAAAAGTCACGTGCGCCGTCTTTTTTATCACATAGTTGTACTAGTTTTTTAATTGTATCAATTCTCCAAAGAGTTATATTTTGGTTGTTTTTAAATTTAATCAGTTGTATCATGCTTTAAATTAACATTTTCAGTTGTACTTATAACATTTACAATATAAACTACATTTAACATAATCTCGGACCATCACATGTATAAAAATAGTATTCCACTCAGTTTTCATGTTAATGTGGTTAATGTAACAAAACTAACCTTAAAAATGTAAGATATTTCATGTAAACATAAGATATTCATATAAAAAATTTCAAAATTTTTAATTTATTTATTAACTTAATGTAAACTTAAGATATTTTGAAGGTATAGTTTTTGTGAAATGTGTTTAAAACTGTTAATTTAAATCATTTTTCTAATAATCCAGTTAATTCAGTTGTACCAAACATACCAGTTGGCCTAAAATGTATGGAGTTATACCAAACTTACCAGTTGTTCTAAAATGTATGGAGTTGTACCAAACGTACCAGTTGGTCTAAAATGTATGGAGTTATTCTATTTGTTCTAGTTGTACCATAACATATCAGACTTGCAAAGGCAGACTTATTTGTACATAGTTGAACCTGTTGTACCTAATTGGACCTGTTGTACCTAGTTGGACCTCACGTAATAAACACTCCAAATAAGTTTTACAAAGTTACAAAAACGCAAATAACATCTTAACAAGTTACACAAAACACAAATAACATCAACATCCTGAGTTTTCCCTTTCACCGGATGGATATCCAAACCAAATATCCTATCCCATCAGCACCAACCACTCTGTACTCAAGCAGAAACATTTTCAGTGAGCTCCACATGCAGAAGACTCCTACACTGATCTTGATTAACTTCCATCAAATATGCTAACACATCTTCATCATCCAAGATATATGTTGGACATTTAGGATGCACGATCATCGGAATGTAACTCATATGAAGCTTTGTCGTAACTACATCTACCACAATCTTCCTATATATTCTCTCCACCAACCGAGAATATGTGACATCCTCCAAAGTTCCTTTCATCACAATACTAAAACTCTTACGCACTTTCAGATGTCATACCACTTCATCTACCTCTGAATAATATCCACCACAATCAAAATGTATGACCGTTCGATGAATACCATCCATTGTTCCTTGAAAATAAACAATAAACATCATTATCACTGATAAGTTGTACCATTTATACTACTTGTACCATTCGCACTATTCATATTTCAAATAAGTCGTACTAGTTATCCTAATTGTACTATTTAGTAGTAGTACCATTTATACTAGTAGTAGTACCATTTATACTAGTAGTAGTACCATTTATACTAGTTGTACCATTATTTCAAATAAGTCGCACTAGTTATACTCAGTAGTACCATTTATACTAGTTGTACCATTCACACTATTCATATTTCAAACAAGTAGTGTTAGTTATTCTAGTTGTACTACTAAGTAGTAGAACCATTAATACCAGTTGTACCATTCCCACTATTTGGACCCTTAACCTATTCGTATTAGTTATTATAGTTGTACCAACATGAAGTTGTACCATTTGGACCAGTTGTTTTAATTGGATCCACTACCAAGTAATACCAATTATACTAGTTGTACCGACTATCTAGTTGTATCATTTGTCTCAGTTGTGCCATTTGTACTAGTTGTCCTATCATCCCTCTCAACAAAGAATTCAAAATTCAAGTTATACAATCTGTAGATTATCAAAGTTGAATGTTATTAAACTTCGAAAATAAGTTAAATCGGCCAAAAATGGATCACGAATCATCAAAAAAAAAATTGAGAAAGATATAAAAGTACATTGACGTGAACAGAGAAGATGAAGAAGAGAAGGGAGAGAGAAGCAGAACAAAGACGTGAATAGCTAGCGTGAAAGAGAAGAGATAATTCGTTCAGACAGAGAAGCAGCTTCGAACGATGATGATTTCGTTTTTTTTTTCAGGGACAGGAAAGCTTTGAACGAGGAGTTTCAGATCTGTCAGCAACGAAGAATAATATTCCAGCTCGTATTCCAGTTCACCACGTGTTCTCTTTTAAAAAAAAAAAAAATCAAATAAAGAAAAGGATTCATTAAAAGTAAAATAGGTTTTTCATTTTTGAGAGGTCTATGTAGAATTTTAGTGGTCTATAGAGATTTGTTGACCTCCTTTGAAGTCCATTCTAGAATTTGACTCTCAGAAAAACCTCAAAATCGCCTTTCTCATCACTTCTGCCATACGTTATGTTGTGGGTTTTTAAAATTTTTGGTTTATTGTACTTTAAAATTGAAATCTGTCATGTTAATTTACGTTGTGTGTCTATGTTTTGGATTTGAATGAGAGAATCTCCCTTAAAAAAATATCATGATTTAATTTGTTAATTAAATAGTCGAGTCAAAACTAAAAATAAGAAAGAGAGAAGCTTGTTTCTTGCATAGCAAGTTACCAGTTTTACACACGGCAGATTAGGAAAATATTGAAAATATGAGTTTTGTACAAATGATGCAAAAAAATTTTAAAAAAAATTTCACTATATTATATTTACAAAGGTAATTTATAAAAAACTTAAATTGAAAACTTACTTACAAGTATCTGAAAGAAAATATAATTTTATAAGCTTTCAAGACTATAGAAGTCATGAATTATTTTCTCAAGTTTTTCTTACAAGAAACTCTCGAACATTTTTATCTTTTAGAAACTTTTACTACAATACATGAGCTTTAAAGAGATCATTGACATCTATTTATATACAATAGATTAAATGTATTTCCCATTCTGTGATACTAACAAATTTCTTTTTATTTATATCACAATTTTTTTTATTAGTATTTGCCTCTCTTTTTTTGGCTTCAACTACTTTTTTTTTCTTCTCCAAGTCTTCTTTTCCTTCTCCAACTTCAATTCTTCTTTCCTTTTTCAAGCTTCTAGTCTTTTTCTTTTTTCAGAAATTCCACATTAACAAACTTTTTTCTTTTTTCAGAAATTCCACATTAACAAACTTTTTTTTTTTTTTTACCTTAGTTTGATTATAAGCTTTTTGTAACATTCGAAGTACGTTCAAACTCCCCATAAATAGATTACTCCCCCTGAATCTTAATCATCGTTCTGAGATTTTTTGAATCCTTGCCATTTCATTAGATCTAGAATCTCTTCCTGCTTAGAAGCATAACTAAGATAAAAGAAAAAAGTAAATGTAGTTCATAACCAATACATACGAATCACTAATCACTCACACGAATCACTAATCACTAATCGTTTTCCCTCTGGTAACCAAAATTGATAACCCATTGCACTATCAGCTTTTCTAACCAAAGTCTTATTGATTTTTGAGCCATCATGACTGAGTTCTGGAATGAATCTAAAACAATTACTTTTAGCAAGTTGAAAAGTTAGTGTGTGTCCTGAAACTCTGAGTTTTCTGTTTAAGTTTATTTAATAGTTGCAATCTCTGTATCAGTTCTGGTTTCTGGTTCTGTTGATGCCAATTTCCCAATGTTCAGAAGCTGATCCAACTGATTTACGCCTTTATTAATCACACACAAGCTTTTTTGTGTTTCTCCAATTTGTTCTTTGATTTCTCTTTAAAATTTCTGCAGATTCTGTTGAATATAGAGACGGCATTACGTGGAAGTTTCTTCACTTCCTCATATAGATTTTTTTTCTTCATCCAAACTTAATTCTTCCATCCATTCCAAGTAAACTTCAATTGTTTCCAAAACTGTTTATTCTGTTAAGAAACATGTAGCAATGAGCTTTAATATGTCCATGTTTTCCACAGTAAAAGCAACCTAGATTTCTCTGATGTTGATACTTTTTTTTCTAGAATTTCTTTTTCTATAAAATTATTTTCATCTTGAAGCTTTTCTCCACTGAGAAACATAGTTTTATCTTGAAAATTTAATCTTTCATAGCCTAAACCTATGCAGGATTTTTCTATTCTTCCCATACTTAGAATTTTATTAAGCTGCTTTGTTCCTGAATTCAGCATTCTGATATGTCTGATTTTTTCATCAAACTCTGACTGTAGTTGGAGCAAACTACTCTTTTCTTTATCTACTTCAGCCTCCAATTTTTGTATTAAGACTTTTAGATTCACATTTTATTTGATTAAAACTAAATTCTCTTTTGTAACTTTGATTAAGGTGTCACAGATTTCTCTGTATTCAGGTTTTACCTCAGCGTCACTTTCATCATCAGTTGACTCATACTTCACCTCAATTTCTGATTTTATTTCTTTGTTTCTTTCTAATGATTTATACTTTGAAACACCATCTTCTTCGAGCTCATCACCTTCACTAATAAAAGCTAGAAGATTACTCAGATCATTCTTATAATCACTTTCTCCATGAATTATTTTTGAGTGTTATCTTTTAGAGTTTTGATCATTTATGCATTCCATCTAAGTATGACCAAAACCTTTTCACTTGAAAAACTTGATTTCCTCCTTCTAGTTATTGGACATTCTGATTTTAAATCTCCTTCTCCTTTGCATTCATAGCACTAACAACCAGATCTTTTGTTCTACTTTTCTGATTCATCTGATTTTCTACTGCATACAAACCGTTTACTTCCTTGATCTTTTATGATTTCTTTAATGGTTTTTTTTCACCAACATCTCCACCGTTTCTTCTAAGTCATTATATTTTTTTTCTTCTGTAACAGCAAGAGCAACTCCTATTTCATTCATAGGATTTTCTACAGCAAATATATATTTCACCTGATTTTCTCCAGCTAATTCAATCTCATATTCTTCAATCATTCCAACTGTTCTTTAAACTTCAGGGTGTCTGTGTTTCAAAAAACTCTCACGAATGTCTTCTGTACTGCAAATCTTACTGGTAGACATCTTAAAAGTTTCTTGATCAGCTACTTGTCTTTATAGTTTTTTTTCCAAGTACATCAGCTTCATTCGCAATTGCACACAATTTATTGCTGAATTCTTTAATTGATTCATGTTTTTCCATCTTTAGATTTTTGAATTTTGATGCAAACATAGCAAGACGACTTGTTTCGACAGTTTCTGTGCTTTCATACACTTTTTTAAAGAATTTATCATGCAGAGTCAGCATATTTATACCTCTGAATCAGCTCAAATTTTTTGACGTTCACAGATTTGAAAGTTTCACTCAAAGTTTTAGAATTCTAATTAGACAATTCTTTATCCTTCTTAGTCTATTCTTTCTTTGGTTTAGGAATTTCTTCTCAATATTTGCTTGTCTTTGTTAGGGGTTCCCAATCATCTTCAACAACAGTCCATGCATCTTCATGAATACTCTTGATAGCCACTGTCATCTTTGATTTGTAGCATCCATGAGTTGTCTTGTCTAGTGGTGCAGGATTCACGACCATAAGTTCCTAAAGCTCACCATATTTTCCACAGGATCACACCTTTTTTCGAGTAAATTCAGCTAGGTGTTTCGCTCTGATACCAATTGAAAAAGCAAGAGCTTTGGATAGATGAGGCAACAAATATTAGAACAAGGTTTTCTAAAAAAATCACTTTTATAAAAATAACTTACAAGAAACCTAAATTGAGAACTTATAAGTATTTCAAAGAAAATTTAATTTCTCACAAACTTTTCAAGACAATACAAGTCATGAAAGTTTTTCTCAAGTTTACTTTAGAATGAACTCTTAAACCCTTCTCTCTTAAAAATTTTGAGCATTACAATGTATGAATTTCTAAAGAGACCATTGATATTTATTTATATACAATAAATCCAATATCTTTATAATTATATGATACTAACAAATTTTCTTCTGTTTATATCACAATTTCTTTTTTACTAGTATTTGCCTAATTTCTTTTTGGCTTTAACTAATTTTTTGTTTGTTTCTCCAACTCTTCTTTTCCTTTTACAGCTTCAATTCTTTTTTTTTCTTTTTTCAAGTTTCTACTCTTTTTCCTTTTCCAGAAATTCTACATCAACAAAATATTTCTGATCGTTGTTGATAGGGTTTTCAACATCCATAATCTTTACATTCCTATACGCGAAGTTGGAAACTACAATCGCTGAGGCTGAAGATTTATACGTTTTAATCTGTATACCGTCACTCATGCCATAAAGGACCGTATCCCTAACCATTAAGCCATCAATGCTTTTCTCGTTTTTGTACCCACCAAAACTTCCGACACTGATTCCATGTCCAGGACTGCAAGTGACTCTACAAATATCGAATATAGTGTTTCTGTAGAGAATGGCGACACAATCGTCTCCGGTGCCAATGTGAGTGTTCGAGATTTGAAAGTTGCTTGAAAAGCCTATTTTGATCCCATCGTGTTAGGACTGTCGCTGGGGACTTTTATGGTTACGTCGATAATGTTAAAATGATCGACAGTGAAGAAGTTAAAGTGTCTTGATTCTTGAATTATTTACGAAATCAAATCCCATGTTCTGTAAAACGAATTGATAGATTTAAACCAACATATAACAAAAGGTATTAAAAAGACTTTATACAAATTAGCGGCTTTTAAAAAAAAACTCCATTCTCCTAATTTCAGTTTAAATACGCAATTCGTCTGAAAAATTAATGAATATACTATGCTCCACTAATTTGGATATAATATGAATTTTTAAGAACTGAGGATATAGTTCATGCGTACACATACTTGAACAAAAATATATTGATTTTACTGTATTACTATCTTCATTTTTTTTTTTGCTTAAGTATATTACTCCCTCTATTTCAAAATAAGTGAATTTTAAGGTATTTGTACACAGATTAACACGAAGATTCATAATTTTTTAAGTTTTCCTATACTAAAAAATTATTTATTGTTTAATTCAATGAATAACAAAAAAACTGTAAAATACTATTGGTAAAAAAATAATAAAAGAAAATTAATGTTATATTGAAAAAGTAAAAAAAATCATTTAAAATGAAACAAAATTTTTGGCCTAAAAAATTTATTTATTTTGAAGAAACAGAGGGAGTATGTAGTATCTTCTTTATAATCAATTTAAAATATGTTTATTTTTAAATAAATAATAAAACAACATGAAATGATTAAATCATATTTTTCAATGAATATAACAAATTTAATTTTTTTTTTTGTGTGGACAAAATGTATATAATGAAGAAAGAGATTTTTAAGAAGTGGTATATATGATAGCACATTTTTTTTTTGCTAAACAAGTTAATATTATATAAATGAAAAAAGGAATTACAAGTCTTGACAAACTTAACAGTCAAAGCTCAAAATGAACAGCCAAAACTACTGGTGAGAGTAAATTGGGAATCCCTCTTCTTACATATCCTTAGAAGAATGTTTTTGATCTCTCTCTGGATGTTTTGGAAAATCGTAATCGCCAGGATTAGTTGTAGATTATGCAGAACGTTGTTACGCTGCCTCCATATGTGATAGATCATAGTTGATGCTGGGAATTTGAGTTAAAATCCGCAGATCCCGCCCCACTAAATCCGTCGCGGAGCGGGTGCGGGTCAAAAATTTTTAAACCCGAATTGGTGCAGGGCGGTGTGGGTTGACATTTTTAATCGCGGGACGGATGCGGATTGATATATTTTATTCTGTAGCTTTGTAGATATCCGCAATATAAATTTTATTTTTTTCAAAAATGTTATTAATTATAGTTATTTTTTATTTTTTAAATAAAAATGTTATATAGTATATATATATTTTATTTTAATTTTTTAAAGTATCTATTATTTATTAAAAATATTTATTTCATATTATTAAAGTTAAAATTATAACAAAAAAAACATATAATATTTTATAATTATTTTAATTTTTTTTTGCGGATCCCGTAGATAATCCGCAAATTTAAGCGAAACGGGTGCGCGTATATCATTTGCTTTTGCTGATTTTGCGGATCGGACAATAGGTGCGACTGCCATGAGTCCAAACCTATATCCTCCAAATTTTAATAATTTAGGATCATGATTTTATAAATATATAATCTTATATATAAAAAGTTAATCTTTTTTTAGAAATTTAGATTAATAAGGGTCTAAAATTTTTTTTACATGTATATATTTTTATTTTCATTACAATATTAATAAAAATACTACTCACAAATTTTTAAAAGAAAAAAAATTAGTAAAAAGATTAAAAAAAAAAAATTTTAAGGACAAATTTTTTTTTCCAAGGGCCCATATATATGTTGAGCCGGCCCTGGCTTGAACAGCTATCTTGCATTCAATACGGGCCAAACGGCATTTGCTATAACCTGGCTGACATTAAATAAATCTAAAACGAAAGTTTGAAGTGTGAACTAGTTCAGATCTATCTCAAAACACTGTTTACATACTAGTTCACACTTTCATGTCTTCATACACTATCTATCATATGTGTCACGTGGCACAACCCCAAGAATATATCAACACATTAATCTACTCTACAAAGAATTAAATTTGACATTCCTCATTCTCAAGTTTCCTATTACTAAAGTCAATGACAAGTTAAACTAACAACTAACGTATCTTTCAACTATTATGTGAATGGTCTTTTGACCTAAAAAGGAGCAATAACTAGTTTTTTTTTTTTTGGTACGAAGCAATAACTAGCTGTCTAGTTCTTGATGCGAACCACACTTAACACAACATTAAGGTTTTAATTCAAGTTATATAGCATCCACGTTTATAAGAAAATATTACTAAGAAGTACATGCATACACCCATATATAATTTCTAGTTGGAAAATAGAACACTTAAATTATATTACATTCGTGAATAATTATTTAGTGGCTAAACGAAAATGAGAGATATCCTTTGCCATGGAAAGAAAGCTTTTTCTTTTTTTTTCAGATGGGTAAGAGAGAATATACGATAATACGAAGATGAAAGAAAGAGGGTATTAACTTGCACACAACCGTCCTCCGACCTCACAAGTAATCAATCTCTCATACGAATTCGCATCTTACTAAACTTCTCATATATATATTCCATTCTCACCTAATTTTGATTTTTCTATTTAATAACGTATTTAGAATTTTAGACTAGGAGTTTTTATGTGTCTCAAGAAACATTCTATGATTTATGATTAAGTTCCCCCCACGGTTCAGTATACTTGATAATAATAAGAATATTAGTATAGTTGCTATTTAATAGTGAGAATATTTTGAGACTCAATACCAAAAGAAAAAGAAAATTAAGACAATTGTGTTGGGACGTGGTGCTTGTAAAAGTCAAAACGTCGCCGAACATTTGAAAGAAAGACCAATTATGGACCATTTCTTCTACTTTTTTGCTTTCTTTAGAGTCAAGATACTAAATGAAAACATATAATCCATACGTAACGACTATATATATAAAAGAAACATCCAAGAGTTTAGTTCGTTATTAGAATTAACGAAAATGAAAGCTGTAGTGAGCAAATTGCATTGTTCTTCGACGGAGGAGGTGATGGTGGTGAGACGGCGGCCACACGTGGTTAACGGCGGTGGCTTCGTAGTCTCAGATTGTAGAGAGAAGATTGTTTTCAAGATCGACGGTTGTGGAGTTCTTGGCACCAGAGGCGAGTTAGTTCTTAGAGATGGTGATGGTAATGATCTGCTTCTCATCCATAAAAAGGTACCTTTTTATTACCAAACACATGATTACATAGAAGTTTATGTCGTCATTAATTAAGTGAATTTCATGAATTCTTTATGGAGTAGAAAATAAGCTTTTAAAAGAAATATGATATAGACTTATAGTTGTGAAAGAGCTAGATAAACAGCGACTAGTGGAAATGTATTTACGTTTTGTGAACCCGTTGTGTTTTTTTTTTTTATCAGCGGTTAGTTCTACATTTTAGATACATATGAACTATTTCTATATTTTCTACGTACATACAATCACAATCCGAACTGAAAATTAACTCTAGTGAAAAAATGGAATATATTCTGTGAATTATTATAGATGTTTACCGCTATTTTTAATTCTATGGAAATTGAGTTAAAAAATCTAGAAATTAGGACTAGCAAAATAAATTTTAGAAATATAATAAATGGAATTATAAAAACTTGGAACCCAAAAAGTATGATATTAAGGGACCTATCAAATACACTAACCGGTATGTTAAAGAAGAGGTGCGTGAAGTTAAAGCAACCCACTTAATAGAGATACCATTATAGGAAAAAAAAGTTGATATTGAGTTGTTTGGGGAATCTTGTGTGCTTTCTTGATTACAAGTCCTTATGTTTTGAATGGTACAGAGAGGAATGGTGCAGGCTCTAAGCATTCATAACAAATGGAGAGGTTATAGTCACGACTATCAAGGAAGCCCTAAACCGGTTTTCACATTGAGGGATCCTAAACATTCTTGTTTCTCTATAACCGGTTCCATCCGCATCTCGGTCCAACAGGAGAATTGCTATTTCGATGTGAGAGGGTATTTCCCGGATAGGGATTGTAGTATCATTGATTCCACTGGGCATGTCATTGCTCAGGTAAAAGAATGTAGTGGGAGCAGAGATATATATTCTGTAGTGGTAAAAGCAAATGTTGATAAAGCTTTTGTTTTTGGAGTAATCGCAGTTCTTGATTATATCTATGGGGAATCTACAAGTTGTTGATCGGTTCATCACTTTCTGCATTCTCCAAATTACTCTTTCCTAGCAACCAAATCTATGTAATGTGCTTGTTGTTCCATGTATAGATTGAAAACTATGTCGTTTCTATTTAATATGAAAGCAAACACCTAACTCTGTTTTGTAATAGTTCATAAGTCATTATTAAGGTGTTGTATATGGTAATCATTCAATCTTTAGAGAAGAACCTTAACAACAATCTTTAGAGAAGAACCTTAACAACAATCTTTAGAGAAGAACCTTAACAACAATCTTTAGAGAAGAACCTTAACACTTTACTCTTAGCCATGTGCTTTGGGAGCTTAGTTTGACATCCTTACATGCAACTCATATAAAGAGGATCTGAGAAAGCATATGATTCAAATGGAAACTACACGTTTTATAAGACCGATGGAAACAAGTTTCTCTGAAATGTGAATGATCCTAGAAAGATTTGAAGCAAAAGGAAGAGATGCATAAGTCTGATTCATCAATGTTACATTGAAAAGGTGATCTCAGTCGCGTTCACTAATGGCCGTCAAATGTTCCTCGATCTCCTCCGTTTCCAGGGAACGGAAGATAGGGTTATCAGCTCTCACAACTCCCACCTGCCAAACCAAACAATGGTCAGGAAAAATATTTACACTAATTTGACAAACTTTACCAAAAACTCATTGACACGAACATTAACACAAAAAAGAGTACAGAGAGTGGAAGATTGATACCTCAATCTCAGTTGCCTTGAAGTCTTCTTGAAGAACAGATTGCAGGGCGGATATGGCAGTCTACAAAAGTAGGATAACTCAAAAGTCAGAAAGTGTATGCAAATGAAGCACCGATAGGCACAAATAGGCATAAAAGCTTTCAAAGCCTTTTTAAGAGTTGTTTCCCATATACAACTCTAAAAAGGATGAAATAAAGAGAAGGATCGACTTTGACTTACCTGCACGGTTTCATCATATGTGAAGGCAGGGTTTTCTTTCATTTTCTTCTCCAGGAAATTGATAGCTTCTTGCTCTTTCATACCAGCACTAGTTGCCTGCATCATATGTTTGCTTATTTATTAGTTGAGACACTATATCACAGAAGCCTCTTATTCCATGGAACACTAACATCTAACATTGTAGCCTCCTAATATCGTAGGCACATGGTCCAGAAGTAACTAGCTCATATTTAATAAGTTGTCAATTTGTTGTTTCACCTCCATTGTCAACCGATAACAACAACAACCAAAAAGAACTCACTCTCCCCTAGCTCTTAACAAACAGATTCAATTATGTAAGGGAACAAGAAAAACTAAATTATAGAATAAGCAAGTGCACGATAGCAGTAAGATAGGAGGCAGAAGCTTATAATTAATCATAACAAGTAGAGTGGCATTACCTTGTGACCATAAAAATGTCCAGCTGGGTCACACTTGTAAAGCAGGGGTCCTCTCTCTTCATCAATACCCAAAACCATGGCAACTTCAGAAAGACAAATAAAACAAGAATGAGCCTTTGTCTTCAATTCAATATAACTACACAGACAAACACAAATCCAATATTTAGATAATGCAAACTTGCCTACTCCAAGAGGTCTCATGTACGCATGTTGAGTGTACACCTGCGACTTATCAGCAATCCTGTCAGCAAAAAATTATTCATGCTTAGAAAACTTTTCAAGTCACAAGCCTAGAGGAACAAAGAGTTACAGCTTGTAATAGCTTATTACAAGATAGTATTACCATTTAGCAAGAATGTCCGCAGGCATCTCGTAACCATATTGAAACCTAAACTCAGCTGCCTCATTCCTTGCTTGTGTCACCAACGACCTCGAATCAGCTGTAATATTCCATTAAAGGTTACATCTTTTAGATAAACACCAAACGAATACAAACACCAAAGCTTCGCAGAAACATTGACAATCAATCTTTAACTTAAGACATTGCGATTTTCCTACAAAACACACATAAATATACAAACCTGTCATGCCAGTAGCTAGCAATCCAAGGTACTTGGTTACAGGGAAAAGGTGAGATACACTTGACTGATCTAGAAGCTTGTCCTGTATCAATACCAAACCTCAGTCAAAAATCTTGACTTTCTTGGATCCCAAATCATCAAAACCCTAACAAACCAAAACCCATAATTCAAGAAACCAAAAAACCCTTAAATCTTGAAAAGGGAGACACTCACTGGAACTTTCTTCTGGGTAACGACGCAAACTGAGTCTTTCCCACGAACACCAATGGATGTGATTCCAGCTGCTTTCACGGCTTTGAATGCATACTCTAATACAGAATCCGAAACCAGTCTCATGTCAAGTTTCTTTTTGTCTTTGTAAGAAAAGGTTCCAAGAGAGAGAGTTTTTGGGATTTACTTACCGACTTGGAAGAGACGACCTTCAGGAGAGAAGATTGTGATGTGACGATCGTAACCTGCGCCGCTTCCTCTGCTCATCTTTCTTTCTCAATGAACAACAAGATTCAGTTTTGTGTGTTCTGATTCGATTTTTGTGTGTGTGTTCTGTGATCTAATAGAGAAACAAGGAATAGAAGAAAGCTTTGTCTTCAAGACAGAACACGAAAAAAGAATTGCCCCCGAGATTAAGTTAATTTTTAATATACCCTTGAAAGTTAACTTAATTACAGTTTTTGATACTTTTTTTTTGTTTTGGACCTTTTGGTGTGTTATTATAAAACAAAAAAGTTCAAACCATTTCGATTTTATAAAAGAACTAGTTTTTTCTTCCATACTAGCCGTGAAGATTTTATAATATACTTTTTATAATCAATATAAATATATTTTAATTATATATTTTTTAAAAATTTACTAATTTATTTAATAAAAATATAGTTTCGTATTTACATCAAAATCTATATAATTCTCAAAAATATAACAAATTTTATAATTTCAAAAGGTTTCAAAAAAAAAATTATTTTTACAATTGATATAATTTTTAAAAAAAATATAGAATAGTCCAATTTAATATTTTAGATTTTTATAATTTATAATGTTATGAAATGATATTTAAATTTTACTATTGAATATTAACTTCATAGAAATTTTTTAATTTACAGAATAAATCTAATCATATTGACAAACTTCAAAATTTGAGAAATTACTGATGATTATTAATTGATTTGTATCTCTGAAACTATTGAAAACTCTCCTAACTATGGTCTAATAATTTTTTTTATATCACATCATACTTTTTTCTCAAATTCTAAATGAACTTTCATTATTATCTTTTTTTTTTCAGAAATCCATTAAATCTCTTATTAAATACTCCAAACTCAATATCTTAAGTTATTTTTTTGTTAAGTGACTCTAAAGTCTAATGCTGAAAATACCAATTAACTTACTCAATTCAAGTCATTAAATTTTTCATTATTATTATCTTGTATCTCGTTATATTAACTTATTAAAAGCTACTGATATTTTTGTAATAAATCAAAAACTATTAAAAATTATCAAAAATAATAACTATACTTTGATTTAGTTTAATATTAAATAAAAGAAACTATCATGAAATCAATTTGAGAATTATTTGAGAAGTAAGTGAAGTGAGTAAACAAAAATATTTATTAGTTTTGTAGTTAATTATAATTATAATAACGCATAATAATAAAAAAATTTAAAGTATATATTTGTAACATAAAATCATGTTCATTATATTTAAATAATAAAAATTAAAATATACAATATATATATTTTTATAATTAAAATCTCATATCAATTAATAAATTTTTTAAATCATATTTCATGTTCATTATATTGTTTCAGAATTTAAAAACCTTTTATAGTAACTAAAAAAGATATACAAAATAAAATTAACTTAAGATGATAAAATATTTAATTATTTGTTTAAAACTAATATAGATAATTTTATTAATATAATATTTAATTGACTAATGTATTAAGTTTAAAAGGTAGATAATGCATAATAAAATTCTCTCTCTCAATTACAAAGAGCAGCACAAGTTACCTATGTTCTTTTATTATTTATGATTACAAACATGATTTTTCTGTCAATATAATTTTTTTATGATAAACCAATATATTGAGTTGAAAGATCAATAAATTTGATAATTCGTAAAAAAAAATTTATAAATAATTTTCTTATTTTATATTTTAAATTAGAAAGTTTTCCAGTATAATATTAACTTTATTTATTTTTTAATAAAAATTTATAAATAATTATCTAATTTTTCTATTAAAATACATTTCCTCATAATAGATTAATAAATATGATATTTCATCGAAAAAAAAGGAACTTATACATAATTTATTTTCTTATATTTTAAATTAGAAAGTTTCATAATCTAATTATTAATTTGATTGTTTGTTTAATAGAAATTCATAGATAACTTCCTTATCTTATGCATTGTTCTATTAACAATACAATTATAAAATCTAGAACATTTCCATAGTTTAAAAATTGATGTACAATGAAAATTTCCATAACTTAAATATTAATGTACAATGAAACTATTGATTGTTTAAAAGTTTTAAATCTTATGTGGACGCTCTCAATGGCATTTAGCCTCAACTTTTATGTATATAGTAATAGATTAAATTTATTTTTAATTTTTTTTTGTCTCAATATCTAATATCTACTATAGGTATATAGTTAATTATAAAGATAACATAATTATTTTAAATTAAAAAGTTTCATAATCTAATGTTAAGTTAACTTTTTGTTTAGTAGAAATTTATATATATTATTTTATCTTATATTTTAAATTAGAAAATTTTCTAATCTAATATTAAGTTAATTTTTTGTTTAATAGAAATTTATAGATAACTTCTTTATCTTATATTTTAAATTAGAAAGTTTCCTAATCTAATATTAAGTTTTTCTGTTAATAGAAATTTATAGATAATTTCCTTATCTTTTGTATTTTTCCAATTAATAATACAATTATAAAATTTAGAAATTTTCTTTAAATTATAATGTTGATGTGGAATGATACTATTGGTTGTTTTAAAAAAAATTAATCCTATGTGGACATTCTCATTGGCATTTAGCCTTAACTTTTATATATTACTAGGTTTTTAACCCGTGCTACGCACGGGTCTACACTAATATTTTAGTTTAATTTTTTTTTTGCTAATATATTTTAAATTATTAAGATTATAATAAATTTATCAAAATTCTCTTGTACATAAAATAATTTAATATATAATGTGTAGGATGATGATCTCTAACTTATTCGATCAATCTACCTTGTTTAAGACTTTTCTTCGGAAAGTTTTCTTTGCCCTTATTGTCATAATGGTGAATACTCAGTCCAGTCGGGTTACTATCTAGCTTGATTTTTTGATCCATGCATAGTACATATCCCTCTTCCTCACGGGGACTCCGCTCTCAAACATAGAATTTGGATTATGCAGATGCCATCAAAGCTTAAGCAATTTTTTTTGACATATGTTATCCCTAGTGTTGTCTACAAGCTCTCTTGATATA
>OVBI01001424.1:0-34685 GCA_900406495.1 Sisymbrium altissimum | reverse complement strand
AACAACTTAACCCGAAGCCTAGTAGCTATGTACGTCCATGTTCAACACAATTTTGTACGTCCAATTATCACCTCTATCTACCTATGACAGTTCCTATATTCATACTTTTTGTATACTGATGTAAATGTTCATCCACAGATCATGTGCATTAGCAACCAGACTTAAATACATCATGTACATCCACAACTGCACATTATCCACACTTATATCATCTTGTTCATATCATAATACGCTCCGCCGTATCTTTTTTCTGCAACGCCGCCTCCTCCTTCTCCAACTTAGAGTACACATTCAGCTTTTTGCTCGGAAACCGGACTGTCACAAACAATCTAACCAGAAACTATTGGTCCTAGTTTCTTCATTTTATGAGCATTATTTCATACAGTTACATACCTTTTATTTCTTCAGATCCAGTGTTGATATAAAAGAGTTTAAGAGGGAATCGGTTATAGTAACCGGTCTCCACCACCAGAAAAAAGAAACGGAGGCGGTGGTATTGTTAAAGAGACAATGAAAGGTAATAATTTTTTTTTTCTTTAAATTTATTTACTTTAAAAAAGGAGAAACTAGAAAGTTTCTAATTACAGTTAAAGAAAAAAGTTTTTTTGGGTTTTCTCTACATGAAAATCACCCTCCCACAAAAAGTGCCTTATTTTGTAATCCAAAACTCAAAAGTGCCTTAAACCGATTATGTCTCTTTGTTGAACCAAAAACCCTCAAGGCGAGGTTAAGAGTTTTAGATTTGTGGGAAGAAGAGAATTTGAACAAAGGATGTTTGATCAATGAACAAAGGGAATCCGAATACAAGGGAGTTGTGATTGGCCTCGCCAAGATTAGCGATGCTGATTACAAGATTTTTGCTATGCTTTCTTTTAGTTCTTTTTCTGTGTCCCCTTTTCAATCGATCATGACTACATATTTATAAGGTTTCTTAGTCGGTCTCCTTCTCCGATAAATCGATATCTTCCTAATATCTCGGGCTTTTCCCTTTTCCTCGCGAGATTCTTGTTTATCCGTAGATCCGCCTCGGCGGTTTAGGGAGCCGACTTTACGCCGACGCGGATTGGGCTCAAAAGAGGAATCGATTGTGGGCCGGTGCGAATTCAGACGAGCCTTTTTGGGGTGGTGCTAACCAGGCCCCCAACACTCTTGTATAATTTTATTTTATTCACAAATTTCTAAATGTTCGATCAGGTGTAGGCCCTCACCTAGTAAACAGTAATTAAACATCCAAAAGTCGGCACAGGTGTGGCCCTCACCTAGTAAACAGTAATTAAACATCGAAATTGGTGTGCATTAGTGACCATAATACGGTTCACCAAAAACCATACCGCTTTCATGTCTCTATTCAGGACCAGATATATTTGTTATTCGGAATTGGATTCCAGTAGTACATCTTTGCTTATTAGACTTTTTCCCAATCTAACAAACTGAGAACAAGCATACACATGTAACACATCTGTCGACATCTTTCACTTCGATTTCCCATTTAATTAACCAACATACTAATTTCATTACCTAAATATTAAATATCAAGAACATTGTTTCAGTTGATATTAACAACATAAAATTAAAAGTCAAAGTCACAAAAATTAACTAAGAACTTCAGGCTAAACAAAATACAACCAAGATACGAATATATATAGCAGAATAAATCTAACTCAGATCTTCTCCCTTGGATTCCTGCTTCTTCCTTTAGTATCCTGTCGGAAACTCGCATCTTCCGTACTCTGCGCATATTCACATCAAATTAAACCAATCAGCTTCTTTAACATAAAGATTTATATAACAACCCCTTACAACTAAAATAATCCAAGTTGAAACCCCAAAAGAATCATAGGATTCTCTTAAAACCCAACTCACTAATAAACAAAACTATTCCCTGGATCACATTCACATTAGACATCACGTCATTTACCAATCACTATAGGACACGTCACTATTTCACGTGGGAACATTTTGTCTCTCTATTTGACCGAATATAGACCACTCAAAAATGCGCAACCCTAAACAGTGTAAGATAGCATGAAACAGCGACACCCACTCTTAACCTACGCCGGACTAAGTAAAAAAATAAAAGAGTAGAGAGAGAGATAAAATACGCACTTGGTGGTTGGCTAACGACGTAAGCGGCGCCGCCGAAGTAACAGCTACCTCCGGCACGACCTTTCTTCTGGTAATAACTATTGAAAGCAAAAGAAGCGTGCGCCTCAAGTGTATCAGGACTGTAACACGTGGAACCAGGCTGAATCGGACGGCAATCAGCACCTCCTTCACCACAAGCATAATCTAAACCACCTTGTAGCCGTTCCTTCCCCGCATCACCATTAGCAACACACCACGTGCTCCCCGTCAAACTCTTCGACACACCACCACCGTTATTCGGAGGCGTAACTTGTTTCCCTCCTGTAGCCGGAGCGTTATGACCACCGTCGTGATAATGCTTTAAACCTTCTTGAGTGAAAGGAATGTCGTAGACTTTCTTCTCGTCAGGGAAGAAGAGACCGTAGTTTCTCTCCGACGTAGGTCCGAACTTCTTGTTCTCATTAAAGAGAGCGAAGAGGTAAACAGTGAGATCTGCTTTGGGACGTAACGGTGTACCACCTCCGGTCAATATACGACGTATTAAGTTTCCGTTGTAAGATGCTGCGTTTGCCATGGTGGCACCTACTTCGTTCTCGTCTCCTTTAGAAGGCCAGCCAGTCTCGGTCACGATGATCTCGATATCGTCGTACTTCAAAGCTGACAAGGCTGCGAAAACGGCGTCGATTTGAGCGTCGAAGAGGTTGAAGTATCTAAGTCCATTACCTGAATCAACCATTCCTGGATTCTCTCTAAGCAAAGCGTAGTCAAGAGGAATCACATCTGAGTTTCCTTCGTAAGCAAAGAACGGATAGACATTAATCATGAGTCTTGAACCGGTTTCACGTAAGAAGTCCAACATGGGTTTAATGACAAGATCGATGAGTTCTGGTCGGAAAGAACCGGAGGAAGAAGGGTAAGAGTTTTGAAGAGCGCTTAAAGCTAAAGGTGAAGAGATTTTAATGGATGAGTGGAGGTTGAAACTGATGAGAGCTTTGTGAATGTTTCTCATAGCTGGGATTAAGTACTGTGTCGTGTTGTGTGGATCCACAAAGACTTCGTTTCCTACAGCGATGGATTCGATCTGTGTTGAAGGATGGTAAGCTGCTACGTTGCGTTTGACCCAAGAAGCGGCGAAGGAAGCGCGTTTAGCGGCTGAGAATAGCATTTCGTTTGGGAGATCTACTGTGACTCGGATTCCAGATCCGGATAATGCTTTGAGAACAGCAGGGTCAGCATCAAATATTTTGACCCGGTCGATTCCTTGAGATTTTAGGAGTTGGACTACTTTGACTGCTGATGGTAGTTCGTCTGAGATTCTGCCATAGTTAACTCCAATGGAACCAGCATCTGCAAAAAGAAACAAGATAAAGAACAAGAAGTGAGAATGAGAATGCTTGTGTAATGATGTAATGTAATCTTTCTCAAGAAAAGTGAAGTAACATTACCTGAGAGTGAAATGGGTGAGAGGATGAGGACTACGGAGATGAAAGCTTTGAGAAAATCCATACTCTGCTTCTGGAGAGAACAGAGCAGGAGAGAGAGAGAGAGAGATATGAAGATATAGCCACAAAGAGATAGAGAGAGAGAGAGATTAGGGTTCTCAGAGAGTGGTGTCGTGGGGGAGTGAGGGACACTACTAGCTACTACTAGTAAAGTGTTGGTCGTGGGGACTGGGGAGTGACCGAGCGAGGGACTTAAATTATTAACTATTAAATATTAAATATCTCAAAGTTTATTAATTATTATTTTCTTAGCTAATGTTCGTTAGTTATGTATTTGAGTATATTGTTGACCAAAAAAAAAATGTATTTGAGTATATTCATACATTCACATGTCGTATTATTTGGATCACCTTCTCCATTTTGGCACCTTTCACATGACACAGTGTATGATTAGAGTTTACAGCTAATCATGTGGAGAATTGATGGGTTCTTTTTTTATGAATCTGAATCCTTTTTTTTTGTAACGAATCATTATATTTGTGGATGAATGGATTATTGTTTACTCCTCTTATTTCAAAGAGAATGATACTATTCTGACGTAAAGTTTAATTTTGATTTTTTTTATCCACTGGATAGCTGTAATATATACTATAGTCATGGTCATGCAATTTCGTTTCAGAGTCTTTTAGGTATACAATTGTGAACTCTATATTTGTGAGTATATGACTATGAAGTAAAATATTATCAAATAAATACAAGTAAAACCGGAACCAATAATAGAGTTTTACATTGCACGCCGACCCCACCATGTTTGGTAAAAACCTGGCTTTTCATCAGCGAGGTATGAAAGAGAATGAATGACGATGTGTGAGATGAATCTCGAATACACACACTTTGCAATTTATTTCGAGTTGACTAATCGATTTGTTTCATTCTCAAGGTTCTCCCAACAAAAAAAGGAGGTAAGATTTTTAGGAGAATATAGAGAAGATGTACTTTTTCGCTGCAGACAACATTAAAGCAAAACCAAATTATTTTTATCTCAACGGCAATCGATATATAATTTTTGTTTTTGTTTTTGTTTCAATAGTTTCTATAAAGCTTTATAAGACAGTGTACGTATTTTCTGTATTATTAACCATAAAGCTTCTGTTTTCCTAATCTAATTTATGGCCGAAACAAAATAAAGCGACATATTCATTCTTTCGATAGATATTTTGACAATTGCAACTTTGCAAGTTTGCAATCCGTGCTTTCAAAAAAAAAAAAAAAAAAGTTTGCAATCCGTCATTGAAAGACTAGTTTAAGGTCAAAACACTATCATCCACTTTAAAAATTAGTTTTTAGTTATTTCATATTTATATACATTTTTTTGAAACATTATTCAGATAAGAGGAATAGAAGAAAGTATGAGACAAGGTAATTGGATAAATGATTAAATGCAACTAAAATTTAGACGACAACGCGTTTTCGAATCTCAAGAGAACAAATTAACTTGTAAATATCTAAAGATTCCTGACGAGCTACGAAATTAAGCAAAAATAATAGCCATTGATTTGCCATTGAAGGCATCGAGATAGTGGGTTAAAATGTGGATCCCACATGTCAGAAAACGAGCCGTTTACAGACCACGATGCCTCGTGGCTTGGACTCACGTAGTCTCACTGTTCATGTGGATCCCATAATCCTCACCTGTCCTTGTCTTCTTCCACACGTGTGTGCTCGTGCCTATAATGTTGAAGCCCATAACCAAGTACGCAACACAACGCAACAAAAACCGGTTATCAACTGTTTCCCGTTCTGGGTTACTAACAGTAACTTAGGTAGCGTCTGTTATATATGGGCCTCAATAATTTGTCATGGCCCAAAAATAAAAACTGACATTGAATTATTCGGTTGAATATATGCTGCTGCTAGAGGTTTTTAATCAAACGTTCTAAAAAATAATAATTACAAAATGTATAGCAAATTATTTTTTTTGAAAATGGAAGTTTTTTATTCTTGGAATACTCAACAAAAGTGCTTAAGTTTAGAAACTTTAGTTGAATATTCCAAGAATGAAAAACTCCCCTCTTCATAAAAAATAATTTACTATATATTTTATAATCATATTTTTTTAAAAATTTTAGATTAAAAACCCTCCAATAATAATGCTCTAACCAGGGTGTATTGGATTAGAGTTTTTAAGAGGTTTAAGGGAGTTGTAAATTTGGTAGGATTTGAATGAGATTTGAGGTTCTTTAGATAATTTGGGTAGAATCTAAAAATAAAAATAAAAAAATCATTGGTGATATGGTAAAATATATTTATAAATTTTAAAATTATTTAGGTGATTTAAGATGAAGAACAGTAAAAATAGTTAACACCTAAAGTCTTCATCTTCTTAGTAGTAGCCAACGGCGGAGGAGGAAAGAAAATTGGAAAATTGCTCAAAAATATAAGCTTAATTTTACTTCTTTTTTTAACATTCATAATCGTAAGAACATGATCAAGGGTAATGCAACAAAAAAATTTCTCAAAAATATAAACTCAACACCGATTTTTTCAAATGACATTTTACTTTTGAATAACAGTAGATTTGATATAGGATTTATAAATTATTAATTGAATAACAAGAGATTACAAGTGATTTTAAATGACTTTAGATAAATTCTATGTTGAATAACACATGATTTAGAAAGAGAGTTTAAAATCATTAGTTGAATAACAGGTGATTTTTAAAAAACTTTAAAACCTCCTAAAACTCTTAATCCAATACATCTGGTTTATGATGGCGGAGACTTGAAATGTTTTTTTTTTCTGATTGAATGTAAAATTCCAAAAAATAAAATTGTTTTTACATGTGCATACTAGCATTTAAAGAAATTTTAAAACGGTTATTATGCGATTTCAATGGCGACTTTAAAACGGCTATTCTACCGGTATTTTGGTTCCTCCTAGTATTATATTGCTTTCTTCTCGGCGGTGGTTCACTCCACATTGACATTTTATGCCATCTTCTGAATATATACCCCACGATCTTCCCCCCTTCAGATCGTGATGCAGTTATTCAAAAGCAATTGGGTATGCTGTAGTATATATCATACAGTCTGCAATCGCATGCAACACATTTTTTCTTTCCTTTCTGAAATTTCCATATAGATTTTTTAACATCTTGGTTCACATGGCGGATAATCTACGAAGAGCTGTGCAAGAAATCAACTTGGGCATTACTGATCCGCCAATCTCACTCCTCCCAAATGTGGTCAATGAAGCTGTAGTAGAAAATCGATTCATTCTCATTGGGTGTCCGGTGATGCCACGACGCCAAAACATTCGGTTTATTATTGCAAACATGCCACACATTTTGGGTCAGGCATGCCTCATCCATGGCCGTATGGTGGAGGGACGCCGCTTTCATTTTATGTTTCCCTCTAAAAAAACCCTTGAATTGGTGCTCCGGCGAGGCCCTTGGGCCTACGCTGAGCATATGCTGGTCCTGGAAAGGTGGACTCCCCTCTTCAATCCACTCATGCTCAACTTTATACCATTTTGACTGCAAATTAGAGGAATACCCTTCCAATATCTCAGTGACAATGTTGTGGCTCACATTGGGCGTTCTTTGGGAATGCTTATGGAGTTCGACTACAATGCAGAGGACATTGCACAACTGGAATATGTCCGTGTCCGAATCAATTGAAATATTGATGAACCACTCTGGTTTCAACGGCACTTTCAATTCACTGCAGGCGTCAATACGCTCCTCAGAATCTCCTATGAACGGCTTTGGGGCTTCTCTGAAACTTGTGGCATGATCACTCATGACTCTGAAGCTTGCTTACTCCATAATGGCGGAATGCAAGGAAACGATGACTCATCTGATGACAGTTGTGATGACCATCATGGCCAACCTGACGATCGTGGGGTTTGTATAGTGGGATCAATGATCAAAGTCCAGTTCAAGAGCATGAAAAATCATTTCCAGATAACAACCCTGAAGAGCCTGCTCCTAATTCTCGTGAGGCAGAACAAAACCACGAAGGAGGGAGAAGCAATTGATGAGATGGATGAACTCTAGAACCCTGAGCCTATCTGCCGCAACATGTATTCTGATGAATACACCATAAAAGCTCTTACACTCCGCTACTCAACCCCTGCAACAACAGAATTCTGTAAAAGAAAGTTCATTGGGGAAGATCCAGGCTCTGCCAGGACATATTTCAAGTAGATATAAACTGGAGATGGTAGCAACTCTGGCTCTCTCAAACGAAAGCTGGAGGAAATAACAGACTCTGTATCAAAAGAGGTATCAGATGACATGAATGAGGACACCAAACAAGACATGAGAGGCGCGGTGATCCCTGAACCACCTCTTCCATCATGAGGACAGCCTGCTGGAACTGTCGAGGATTAGGTAAAGACTCGACGGTTCGACGCCTTAAGGAGATAAATAGAATATATCTCTCGGACATAATATCCCTCTCTGAAACAAAGCAGCAAGATGATTATGTTCGAGATATCGGTGGACAGCTTGGTTTCTTACACTATGTACTTGTTTCTCCAAATCGTTATAGTGGGGGTTTAGTCATTTTTTGGTGGCTAGATATGCAGTTTGTTTTTCAATCCTCTAATCTTGTAGACAGCTACGTCAAATGCAATGAAAAGCAGTTTCATTTTTCTTTTGTGTACGGCCACTCCAATTCCTGCAGACAGAAACCATCTCTGGGAATGCTTAGAAAGAAAAACAAGCATAATAAACGGTGAACCATGGCTTATACTCAGGAGATTTTAACGAAATATTTGGAAAATCATGAAAAGATAGGCGGTAGAACAAGACCAGAACGAAGCTTCGCAGATTTCAGACGAATGACTCGTACTTGCGGATTCAGTGACTTACAGTCTATTGGTAACAAGTTCTCATGGGTGGGAAAGTGTGATGATCATCACATTTCGTGTTATCTTGACAAGACTATGGCAAATAATACGTGGCACAACATCTTCCCTGCAGCAACAACTGAGTTTCTCGAAATTGGAGAATCAGATCATCGACCTTGAATCACAACTATTGTGGAACAAGCAACATCTCAAACTGGCCACTTCTGTTATGATAGTCGCCTGTTCCTCAAGGAGGATTTTAAGGAATAAGTGGTTCAAGGATGGAAGAATGGTATACCAAGAAACAACAATAAACTCTCCTTAGCAAGCTGTATCTCAGGATGTCGCAGGAGAATATCTCAATGGAAGAGAACTAACCGAACAAATGCTGCAGCACAAATCAAAGTATAACGCGCTCAACTTGATCATGGCATACCAAATGGTTTCTTCACTCCGCCTGCAAGGAAAGAACTCTTTCATCAACTATCTCAGGTGTACCTTGATGAAGAAACTTTCTGGAAACAGAAGAGCAGGGTTACATGGTTAAAGGAGAGGGACATAAATACAACTTTCTTCCATCACACAACAAAAATAAAACAAGCAAAGAATCAGATTACATCGATTTCTGATGCAACTGGAACACTTAAAAGAGGGGATAATGAGATAGCTGAAGCTGCAACTGATTATTTTTAGACTTTATTTACTGCTCAATCTATCTCACCACATAAACTTCATGAAGTTTTCAAGGGTTTTTTTTAAAACAGTCATCCTTTTTCTTCCACAAGGCAATATCTGTCTCATCTTATTTTTTCTTAGAGTACTGTTTCTAAGGATATCTCCAAGTTGATTCAGAAGCAAGACTCTATACCTTCTTCGTCTATGAGAGATCATACCATACTCCATTGACATTCCTGCAATACCCATTGATAGTCGTCCAAGCGAGGACCACTGATCATACCAAAACGATGTCTTTTCCTATGAAGGATCATGCAAATAAAAATACAAAAGAGAATACAGCTAGAGAGAGACAGAGAAAAAAGAAAAAGAGACTTTAATTGAAGAAGTTCATGTTTTTTGTGTGTAGTTTTTCATAATTTTGTAATTTTTTCTTTGTTATTCAGAGAATCTGTAACAAAGAATTTTTCTCACAAAATTATGTTTATTTTCAATGTGTTTTGTCCTCCCATGATACTTGTGATCCTTCATGTAAAAAATATAAGCTTAACTATCATAATGAATAGTCATAGGACACAAAGCCTCCATTGTGACTTGTAAACTCTGTAAGAACCCCATTAGCCATACAGCCTCATGAACTGATGCATAACATGCATTGAGCTCAGCTTCCATCATAGATAAAGATGTAAAAGATTTCTTCTTGCTACTCCAAGTAATGGCACCATCACTCAGCAAGAAAACATATCCTAAAGTTGATCTACGCCCATCCAGATCACCAGCCCAGTCAACATCTACGTAACCCATTAAGCGTAGATTACTTCCTTGGTAACACAAGGAATAGCCCATAGTCCCTTTTAAGTATCTGATGATTCTTTTCACTGGCATCTAATGTTTTTTTCTGGGATTTGACTGGTAACGACTTACCAAGTCAACAGCATAACAAATATCTGGTCGGGTACACATCATGGCATAAATCAAATTGCCTATAGCACTAGAATATGTGACTCCTTCCATTTCTCTTTTCTCATCATTGGTCTTAGGGAATATATTAAGGTGTATGCCTTCGCCTTTTGCGATTGGGGTCTCAATGGGATTACAATGAAGCATCTTAAACCTTTCAAGGATTGTTCTAATAAAAAACTCTTGTGAAAGAGATAATAATTTTCTTGATCGGTCTCAGCATATCTTAACACCAAGTACATAATCAGTTTCTCCCATATCTTTTATCTCAAAATGAGATGATAAACATTCCTTAACAGTTATTAGAAACTCCATATCATTTCCAACCAATGAGATGTCGTCAACGTACAGAGACAGAATTACAAAGGATTGTCCAATGCTCTTAACATAGACAGAATGGTCTTCACAAATCATCGTAAACTCATAAGATGTTATACTTCGATGAAAACAAAGGTGCCACTGCCTAAAAGATTGCTTTATGCATATATGGAACGTCGGAGCTTGCTAACTGTGCGCTCCTAGCCTTTTACAACACAATTAGCAGGTTGTTGCATATAAATTTCTTCTTCTAGTTCCCCTTTAAGAAATACAGTCTTAACATCCATCTGATGTAATTCTAATCCGGCAGCTATAGCTAGAATAAGGCGAATAGAGGCAAACCTCACTCCAGGTGAAAATCTTTCCTTATAGTCTATACCCTCTTATTGGGTATATCCTTTCGCTCCCAAGCGAGCCTTGTACCCATCTATGGATCCATCTGCCTTACGTTTGATCTTGAAAACCCATTTGTTTCTGATAACTTGACGTTCTGTCGGAGGATCAACCAAGTCCCAAACATGATTTATCTTCATATATTCTACTTCTTCTTCTATTGCACCATTCTATTCATCAGAGTTTGGGCAAGAGAGAGCCTCTTGAACTGATCAGGGCCCTAACTCATCATGTAGAGCAACCATGAAAACTTCCTCTTCAATCTCAAAAAAACGTCGAGGAACTTTCCCACGGTTACTACTACGCAACTCAAACTCTTGTGATTCATTCCTAAAGATATCATCGACCAATATTTCTCTCCCACTAAGTTGAGATATTTCTCGTGAAATTTCAACAACTTCAACAGATTGGTTAGTAGGAGTAACATTAGTTTGGTCAACCATCTCTTGAAGATGGAATTCCTTATCAATCTCTCCCCTTCGAGGAAAATCATTTTCCAGAAATGCAACATCTCTTGATTCGATTTCTGTTGTAACTCCATCTGAATGTTCGCCGATGAGCACATAACCTTTAGAGTGCTCTGGATATCTTATAAAGATACACTTCTTTCCTCTACGACCCAAGTTTCTATGAGGATGTGAAATATCGCGAACAAATGCTGCAGACCCCCAAGGTCGTAGATAGCTTAAGTCAGGCTTCCTTCCCATCCATAACTAATAAGGGGTTGAGGTAACAGATTTAGAATGCACAAGGTTAAGTACATAGGTAGCAGTCAGAATTACATCCCCCCAATATGAAACTAGGAGGTTAGCTTGCACCATCATGGACCTAACCATTTCAAGAAGTGTTCGATTTCTTCTTTCCGCAACACCACTTTGTTGCAGTGTATATGGGGTAGTCAACTGTTTGACTATGCCGTTTTCATCACACAATTATTTAAATTGTTCTGATAGATATTCACAACCTCAATCCGATTGCGAACATTTGATCGTCTCTCCAGCTGATTTTTGACAAAGTGATATAACGTCTAAAACACTCTAGTGCTTTTGAATTATGAGAAATCAGGTACACATAACCAAATCGAGTAAAATCATCTATAAAGCTAATAAAATATAAAGCCCCATGTCTCACCCTCACATTCAACGGACCAGAAATATCTGAATGGATTAACTGCAACGGAAATTCAGCTCTGGTAGCTTTTCCAAATGGTTTTCTTATTTATTTTCCAGCCAAACATGGTTCACATGTGTCAAGATCAATTCGGGCGAGTGAGCCTAGAACGCCTTCTCAAGCCAATATATTCATTTAGTCAACTCCAATGTGACCAAGTCTAGAATGCTATATATTCATTTCAACATTAGTATAACTTGTGACATATGATAAACAACAATCAACATTACTACTAGTAACGTTTGTAGTACAATCAAGTACAATAAAGTAATCACAAACATAACCAGAACCAAAATACCATGATTACTAAGAACCTAAGAATACCATAACAGTAACCAAGTGGTCTGATACCAATGTAAGAGTTTTATGCGGAAGCATGTTAACCAAAACACATACCTTAGCCTGGTTTACTGATCGGATTTGATCTGCAAATTGGACGCAGAAGTTGGGAAAAGATCCATGAGGAAATCAGCCACTTGTCATCGTTCAAATGCTCTTCTGTCTGTTTTTCTTCAAGCTTTCTCTCTAACAAACATTTTCTCACTTTAGAAACCTTTCTCTTTAAACAACAGTTCGTGACTGTTATTCTACATAATTGTTATTTTCCTTACTACCGTACTACGTTCTCTCTAATGTGTTACGTATATATGCACAACGAAGAGATTCAAAATGAAAAGTCACATTTGTTGGTTTAATAACTTCACATAACTGTCGGTTAATTAAACCGGTTTGGTATGCTGCCATAACCATGGGTGGTGCAAACCAACCATAAACCAATTAATTAAAATTTCACCACATTGTTCAAGATGTGGCAAATTAGAAACAATCACTCATGCGATGTTCCAGTGCCCCTTCACTCATCATGTATGGAACCTAACACCATTAAAGAATATCTCTTAATTGCATAATATTACGGATTTCAACAGTGGATGGAAAGTACCCAAAACTTTGATTTGCCTTCCTCTAGTGGACATTGATGCGGGTCGTCTTGCTCCGTGGATTGCTTGGTTAATCTGGAAGGTAAGAAAAACAGGATCCTCAGTGAAAGGATCTTTACAGCAGAATAAACCACTCTAAATGTGATCAAAGGTGCAAAGGAATGGATGGATTCTGGGTCCTCCGGTCGAATTCGGTTTGGGTCCTAATCGGATTAAGTTCTTTTGGAGCAAAGGAGTTTAGACCCCATAAAACTTCTTACAAAATTTTGGTCGAATTTGGTCCAGCTCCAAATCGGTTAAGTTCTATATATGTAAAATATCCAAGAACTTTTTACCCGAGTTTTTCGATTTGGATCTCATATTTTTGGGTATTGTGATTTCTTTTTACCCAAAATATTTCGGGTCCGAGTTGGTTATAGGTTGGTTTGAATATTTTTTACTCATAACACCAAAAATATATCCAAAATTAAGTAAATAACCGGCATTAAACCAGTACAAACCAAAATAAAAACTGAAATTTTAAATAAAAATTCAACATAAAGTAAAAAATTTGAAATTTTGTTTTACTAATAAAACTAAAATGAAGTAGAGTAATAAAAGTAACACTAGTGGTCTAGTGGTAGAGTAGTGTCTTATTAAGTACTTACCCGGGTTCTATTACTGATTAGTGCATTAATATTTTTGAGTCTTTTGGATACTTGATAGATTCCCGGGTAGGAATCACATATGAGATCATTTCATTAATTATATGACGTTTTGGTTTATGTGATTTTTTCAATTCATGCTTCAGGAAAAAACTTCTAAACTGTTTGATTAGTAAATCGGGCTTTTTCTTTGTATGGTACTGGCCTTTAAGACCACATTTAAATAAAATTTTCGGATCCAGACAAAAATAAATAAATTAATATACTTCAAATTTGTTTGAATAAATACATAACATGCTTTTTTTTAGATATTAATTTAAATATTGATCTTAGATTTTGTAGATAAAAATTGCTATAAAATTTACATAAATTAAATTATTTTTTGGGTCAAAATAGATGATAAATTATTGATATATTAAATATGTTCAAATAAAATATCATAATTGGTAGTGTCTTAAAACCTTATTTTCGATAAATGGTCATAAACGATTCACTATGCGATAATAATAATTGTGCTTTCTCCGATGCCAATGTCGGTCGCACTTCCCCTTTTTTCTTCTTTTATAATTAAGTTTTCATTCTTTAAATAAACCAGATCTTTATCTTTGAAATTTTGATTTCCCAATTTCGCATTCTTCCTCTCCCTCTCGGAAGATTTCTTTCCGATCCATAAATATTTGTGTTGGCTTCATTCCTTTTAGGATTTCACAATTAGTTTTCGTTGTTTCACCACAAAAAATCGTCATTTTAATTTGAAATTTTCCCATTAGGGAAGAGGATTTGAAACACAAATATTGGATCTAGAGGTAAATTGTTTGTGTGTTCAGGAATTCCCGATAAAGAAAAATGTTATGGCCAAGAGAAGAGAAGATGATGATGTACCACTTTGAATATCATCTGATTTCGAAAATATGGTATTTTATCTTTATTTTTTGGTTATAACAGAAATACATGAAATTTTTCATTCGAATCATCAAGTATTTTATTTCATTGAGAAGGCAAAATTTGAGATTCATCACATATATGTTAATTGATTTTATTAGTTAATATAATGCTAAGGTGCATTTTATAGGTTCATTAGGAAAATGTAGCTGGTAAAAAATGTATAAATCAGGGATTTAACAGATTTTATCTATAAGCTTATAAGTCTTCCGAAAAGAAAATTTAGAATTTCTGTTCAATTAAATATTATAGTTATTTTGAAATCATTCATCTATCTTGCAAGTTCTTTATGATACCAATATATTGACTTGTTAGAAGAAAATTGATATTTGTAAATAAAATTATGCATATTCTATTTTTTATTTGAAGATGAAAATTGTGATAAAGATAAAATATTTATATTTATATCTTTAATTTTTTGATAAAGATATCACACAATCAATATGAAAAATTTATTATAGTAAATAGTACATATTTATCTTAATCTTATATTTCGTTGCATAATTTTTCATTTATATTTTTCAACACTCATAAAACTCATGAAATTTGATGAAATTTTTATTACAGTAAATGATAATGCAATGAATTTTTATGAGTTGTTGGCTTGTTATTAGCTGTTACTTATGAAAACAGAATTTCGTTGCATAATTATTTTATGTAAGACAGCTGTATATCTTATATAAGTTATGATGTGGTGATAATGTAACATCCAAAATTAGATAAAATAAAACTTCTGTATATGAATTTTTTGGTTTTATTAGAACAGCTAATAATACGTCAACAACTCATAAAACCTCATAAAAATAACTCATAAAAAAATTAATGTCTTTTTGTGGAGATTCATGCACACATTTGACAGATTGCAGTGCAATGTACCAGGTAAAATGATGACAGTGCAATGTAACAGATAAAATGATGACAATGCAATGTAACAACTAAAATGATGATATTGCATTTAAAATCATATAAATTTTGTATCCTTTTAAGGCTATAGAAATAATTAGAAAATTACTCTAAGATATGAAAATTTAATTAGAAATAATTAGAAAATTATTCTAAGATATGAAAATTTAATTTTATAAAAATTATAATAATCTATTTTTTTTTTACTTATAATGGTTTAAAATATTAAATTTCTATATGTCATAATCCACTATAAATATAAAGAATATGTTTTATTTCCAAACATCAATATGGTTTTTCTTCATTCTAATTTTGAAAAATGGTGAGAAATGGAAAAGGTCGTCAAAAGATTGAGATGACAAAAATGAAAAAAAAAAGCAATCTTCAAGTTACTTTCTCAAAAAGAAGATTTGGTCTATTCAAAAAAGCTAGTGAACTTTGCACATTATGTGGTACAAAAATTTTGATGATTGTGTTCTCTCCTGGTGGAAAAGTGTTTTCGTTTGGCCATCCAAATGTAAAAGATTTAGTTAATCATTTTTCAAATGATAACTATAATTCACTCTTTCTCCACCAATACAACAACAATTTACAACTTGTCGAAAGTCGTCCAAATGAGAATATTCAACATCTCAACGAGAAACTCACTGAGGTAAATATTTTTTTTGTGTGGAAATATAAGACAAATGTGTATCTTTTCAAAATTCTAATGTAAATTATGGATTTTTTTTTACAAATAAATCATATATTATGTATTAGTATTCTCTATAATGGATAAACATGTATATAAGTAAGAGTTGGTGTAGTTACATACAAATCATTGAACTTCATCAACATATGCTAATGGTACATGCATAAATAGATCTAACATTAGTTGAATTAGACTGATATATGCTATTTGTATATGCATAAATAGCATGAAATTTGTAGGTCTGTAAAAAAATATAATTATTGACAATTGATTTTGTAATTGAAACCGTTTCAAACTTCAATAGATATCAAATCAAACCAATTTGGTATTATTTTATTATAAATACATTAAGATTATAATGTTTTATTAATGATTATTGATACATATAACCATGTGTCGTTATCCTTCTCATATTAATTAATATGAAAAAATTGATAAATTGGTTTTTTATTTATCCAGTGATCAAAGAATTGCTTACTTTAACATAACTAATTCATTTACGCAAAATGAATCTCATTGCAGATGCTCGCAAAACATGAAGAGGAGAAAAAGCTGAGAAAGAAATTAGATGTTATCAGAGAAACCAAAGCGCAAAAAAGGAACTGGTATGAAAACGATGTGAAAGAACTCGATATGAATCAAACCAACTATCTGATACAAGCTCTTCTTGATGTGAAAAGGAAATTGGTAAGTGAGATGTGCCAATATCCTCAAATGAATGTTTCTAAGGGTTATGTGGGCGAAAGTTCTAACAATATTACTCCAAGTATTAATGGTGGTCACAATATTGATATTGGTCTTGATCTTTCTATTCAAAGAAGAATGATGGATTTGAATGCATTCAACTATACCTCAAACATGGTTTTTCCTAACTATCCATCGTCTTTTGGATGCTATAACAATGGAGTGAACATCCATGACAACAATATGAACCATATGTGAAGTTACAACTTCAACCGGAGCTAGAGACTTTTCTGATAAAATCATTTTAAACAATATATTTATTGTTTTAAATATGGTTATTGTAAGGATTTGGCTTGTATTATTATATTATTTTATATTTTGTATTTGCTTATGTCTATATGTTTCTCGCTCTCTTCTTTTTTCTTTGTATTTTGGATATTTTGGAGGCCATGAATTTATCTATTTTATATACTACTTCTTCACCTGTGCACGCACGGGGGTTTAGTGGCTTTTTTTTTTTATTTGTGTATGTTATATTTATGTTTTACTTATATTTTGTTGAATGGTTTTATTTCATTGGTTTTGTAAACAATTTTTTTATTTTTTATTTTTGGTTTACTATGTATATTTTTGATTTTTTTCTCATATTGGATTTAAATTATTATTTTTCTATATTTTGTGGTATTTGTTTTGATTTATAATTTGTTAAATTACTTCACTCATTGAGTCAGTACTCTTATGTAGATATTTTTTTACTCTCTTTCATTTTTTAGTTTTAATTAGGTTTTTTATTATTTTGGCAATTTTCTTTTATTTTTAAGATATTTAGGAAGATTTGTTCTCTGTCTATAATTTTAAAGATGATGCAGATGTTTTTTCCTTTCTTTGTTTTTGAATTTTGAACTCTTTATAATTATTTTTATGGCCGAATGTGATTTTTTCAACTCTAAGTTATTAGAATACTAACATTAATCGATCAATGTGGCTGTTTAAACATAACTATCATGCAGATGGCTCTTTAGCTCGATATATAGCAAGATTAGTGACAAATGGCAAATCGCAATTACAAGGTGTGGACTATGAAGAAACATTCAGTCTAGTTGTGAAACCGGCCACAATCAGATCAATGCTTGATGTTGCCTTAGAACGAGACTGGCCAATCCACCAACTAGATGTGAAGAACGTGTTTTTACATGGCGGGCTAGATGAAGATCTATACATGTTTCAGCCACCAGGTTTTGTTGATCCTGACAAGCCGGATTATGTTTGTACACTAGAGAAATCAATTTATGGTTTAAAGCAGGCACCGAGGACGTGGATTATAAGATTTACGAATTTCGTCAGGCAACATGGGTTCAGTCAGAGTAAATCCAATACGTCTCTTTTCGTGAAAAGAAAGGACATGCTCTTGCCTATTCACTACTCTATGCAGATGATTCATGGTTACTGCATCGTCAAAGGAACTACTAAATCACATAAAGACAATTCTCAAGTCTGAGTTTGCAATGACTGACGATGGTAACTTGCACTACTTTCTTGGAGTATCTGTCCAATACAACTATTCCAGCCTGTTTCTAAACCGAAAAAATTATGCAGAGGAGATAATTAAGCGAGCGGTATGTCAGAAAGCCATAACCTACACCAGTTGATCTCAAATCCAAACTCAGCAGCACTGATGGAAAACTTCTGCAGAATGGAATAGAGTACATGCAGTTGGCTGGAGCACTGCAGTATCTCATGTTAACTTGGCTAGACATTTCATATGCGGCACAACAATTTTATCTCCATATGCATGCATCCAGAGATGCTCACTACATGGCGATGAAACGGCTGATAAGATATATACAAGGTACCAAATCACAGGGGCTTCAGCTGCTAAAGAAACAACTGCTTGTCCTCAAAGCTTACTCAGACGCCGAATAGGCAGGATGCCCTGACACCCGCAGATCAACCTCTGGCTACTGCATATATCTTAGAGATAATCTCAATTACCTGGTCCTCAAAAAGTCAACCAACAGTGTCACGATCAAGTGCAGAAGCAAAGTACAAAGGAGTTGCAAATGCCGTTTCTGAAACATGTTGGATACGAAATTTGCTTTTGGAATTACATGTCCTTATCACCCAAGCCATGATTGTTTTCTGTGACAACATCAGTGCTGTTTACATGTCCTCAAACGCTGTTCAGCACCAACGTACGAAGCATATTGAGATAGACATTCATTTTGTACGAGAAAAGGTTGCTAAAGGGGAAGTCTGGGTTCTACATTTTCCATCCTCAATGCAATTTGCAGATATATTTACAAAGGAAATTCCCTCTTCTCTTTTCAACGAGTTCAAGTCCAGTTTAGGGGTGATTAAAAATCCATGCTACAACTGAGGGAGGGTGATAAACTAAGGATTTAATTAGTAATTACATTTGTTTAGATTGTACATATATTCTCGATATCTAGTAGATATGTTTGTTATCTTTCCTAAATTATCTGTAACCTCTTGTGTTATATATTTGGCAATGAATACACGAGAGATCTTCATTGGGAAATCATACACTTTAAATGGCAACTAAAAAACAGAAGATTAGGGTTTTGACTTATGCCATCTCGAGACCATCTATATTTATCTACCTTTCTCTCTTCTCTGTCTAATATCCGCCTCAATGCCTCATACGCATATCTAAGCTTCTGATTTTCATCACATCTTTAGTTTGAATTTTCTCATAATCTTTTTTTTTTTTGTCTTTTGTTGGTTTTGTAATTTGATTTGGTCCCGATGAAAAAGAAATCCCATAGATAGGAAGTGCCGTATGACACTTTACACAACAGCGTGACTGAACGAGAATTGCATCCAGTTTTTAGATTTCCCAATCCACCGATTCAGTCTTTCACAAACCGTATTCGAATCCTAACCCGGTTCTGTCTATGTGTTCGGTCTGATTCGGTCCTGTTATCTCTTAACTGTACTTTCCACCGTTCTGTATCTGCTGCTTGTGGGTGATTTGAGAAAGATTTGCTGAGGATGTTTAATTTTTTTTTGTTTTAATTTTTTTTTTTTTAAATTGTCTGATGCCACATCCATGATAGCTTTTTTTGCAATGATCTTTGATGTCACATCGGACATAAACAAATGTATGTGTTTCGCTTACTGATAGGAAATTGTAGATCTTGAATTTCTACGATCTACGGAGCCATTTCGGCGATTACATTTTATGGTTTAATAATTTTAAAAATAAAATAATTAGAATAGTTTAGTAGGAAGATTTCGTTGATAATTATTGCTAAAATATGGAATTACCGTCTGAATACTTTGATGTAAAAAATGGTGGCTAAATTAAGGCTTCCCCAATTAAAAAAAAATAATTTTAAAGGCTATATTATATATATAAAAGAGCCATTTCGGTTATTCAAATTTACATATAATGAAACCTATTGGAACAAGTGGAGGTTTGACACTTTTTTATGATAAGACATACAATGTCAAAATATTTTTTTCAAGCAACCGTATAATTGATATAGAAGCGGAGTTTCAAGGGAAAATATTTTCTTATCTTTTGTTTATGGGGATCCGGTCCAACAGCGACGAGAACAGGTATGTGAACGATTAACTCGAACAGGATTGACACGCATGGATCCGTGGTTTATTATTGGGGATCTAAATGAAATTACTAGAAATCATGAAAAAGAAGGGGGACCACTACGGCATGCATCTACTTTTATACCTTTCAACAATATGATTGAAAACTGCGGTCTATTGGAATTTCAAACTAAAGGAAATACACTATCTTGGCGAGGTAGAAGAGGAGGACAAATTATTCAATGTAGGTTGGATCGAGCACTTGCCAATTCTGATTGGCATGCTTTATTTTCTTTCTCATTCGTCGACTTTCTAGGAATGGTGGGATCGGATCATAGACCTTTGGTTGCAACCATGGAGGATAAAAATATACAAAGGCGGAGCCACTTTCGGTTTAATAAGAGGTGGATAGGGCAAGATGGTCTTATGGATTCTATTACAAAAGGATGGGAAGCACCATCTGGTAGGGAGGATCAAGCTTTTGTAAACAAAATTCGGAATTGTAGACATGAAATATCAGTTTGGAGGAAACATAATCTATCGTATGGAAAAGAAAAAATCAATGGTTTACAAAGGGCTCTTGATAAGGTTCAAAATGATAATACTAGAACTCAGGAGGAAGTGATAGAGGTTACACGAAAATTAAAAGAGGCTTATCGGGATGAGGAGTTATATTGGCAACAAAAGAGTAGGAATTTGTGGCACACAGCGGGAGATCGTAATACAAAATTCTATCATGCGCTGACAAAACAACGACGAATACATAATAGAATTATAGGTCGACATAATGCAAATGGCGTATGGGTAACAAAAGACAAGGAAGTTGAGGAAGTTGTGGTTAATTATTTCGAGGATTTATTTGAGACAACATCGCCAGTAGATTTCAATCATTTCTTACAGGAAATTCCTGAATCAATTACGGATCAAATGAATGCTAGGCTTATTGAATTGGCTACAGAAGAGGAAGTCTGACAGGCCCTTTTTATGATGCATCCAGAAAATGCTTCTGGATCCGATGGAATGACATCACTTTTTTTTCAACAGGCATGGCTCGCTATTAAGCATGATTTATTGTTTCTGGTAAATGAATTTATACGGACTGGGTATTTCGATCCAATGTTAAACATGACAAATATTTGTTTAATTCCAAAGACGGTAAGGCCAAGTCGAATGAATGAATTAAAGCCAATTAGTCTATGTAACGTGGGTTATAAAATAATATCGAAGGTCATATGTCAGAGATTAAAAAGGCTTTTACCAAATTTAATTTTGGAGACTCAATCAGCCTTTGTATCATGACGTTTAATTTTGGATAATATATTGATAGCCCAGGAAATGTTTCATGGCCTACGGACAAATCCATCTTGTAGGGATAAATTCATGGCCATTAAAACAGACATGAGTAAGGCCTATGATCGGATTGAATGATCTTTTATACAGAATTTACTCAGAAAAATGGGTTTTTCACAGAGGTGGATCTCCGGAATAATATGGTGTGTATCATCAGTCCAATATCGAGTCCTTTTAAATGAACAACCGAAAGGGAAGATCTTTCCAAAACGAGGACTGAGACAAGGAGATCCCCTATCTCCATATTTGTTTATATTATGCACTGAAGCACTTATATTAAATACTAAACGGACAGAAAACGAAAAACGGGTCACAGGAATAAAAATTGCAAGAGCGAGTCCTCCCATATCGCATCTTCTTTTTGCTGATGATAGTCTCTTCTTCTGCCGTGCGACGACGGAGGAGTGTCGGGTTTTTATAGATATTTTAAAGGAGTACGAAAGAGTCTCTGGGAAAAAAAAAAATTTTGACAAGTCATCAGTCCAATTTGGACACAAGGTTGATTTAACGACACAAGAAGTTTTAAAGCAAACATTAGGAATCACAACAATAGGATGTATGAGATCTTACTTAGGTATTCCTGAAAGTTTAGGAGGAGCAAAATCGCAAATATTTGGGTTCTTGCAAGAACAGCTTCATATCAGGGTGAATGGTTGGACTCTCCGGTTTTTGAGAAAGGGCGGGAAAGAAATTCTTATTAAATCGGTAGCGACAGTTTTACCGACCCATGTTATGTCATGTTTTAGGTTACCAAAATCGGTGTACAAAAAACTCACAAGTGCGGTGGCTCAATTTTTGTGGAGTACAGGCTCAAATCAGAAAGGTCTTCACTGGAAATCGTGGGATAAATTATGCCGGGACAAGTGTGATGGTGGACTAGGGTTTAGAGTTGTAGATGATTTTAACACAGCTCTTTTGGCTAAACAGTTATGGCGTTTAATCGATTACCCGGATTTCTATTTGCAAAACTTTATAAGGGAAGATATTATCGGCACTCGGATCCGTTAGATCTAATAAAATCTTACTCCCCACCCTATGGATGGAGGAGTATCACCTCTGTTAAATCTCTGGTTAACAAAGGAATAATCAAAAGGGTCGAGTCAGAGACTTCTATCTCAGTATGGGATGATCCCTGGATTCCTGGCCCATGCCCGAGACCAGTAACATGCAAATATAATATTTATCCACCTTTAAAGATCAGCGATTTGATTGATTAAGGGACACGCATGTGAAATTTACCCTTATTGGAAGCAGTTATAATTCCTGAGGACACAAAAATTATTAGACAAATGCATATACGACGTTTATTTCAGCAGGATAAATACGGTTGGCATTTCACGAAGACGGACATATATTCGGTAAAATCAGGATATAATATGGAACAGAAATACCCAGATAAAGGTACCTCAATTCAATACTGTGGTACAGATGTCAAACTATTTTTAGCTCACTCATGGAAAATTAAGTGTCCACCCAAGATTAGACATTTTATGTGGCAAATACTTTCAGGATGCATCGCGGTAAATAAGAATTTGAGGACTCGTGGAATTAATTGTGATATACAATATGCACGTTGTGGGGTAGAGGAGGAATCGGTAAACCATGTATTTTTTGAATATCCTCCAGCGGTTCAAACCTGTGCCATCTCTATGGTCCCATCGAACCTAAATGTCTTTCCTATGACATCACTTTTCGCAAATTTAGATTTTCTTTTTTGGCGCCTACCAAAAGAGGTTTCATATACCTATTACCCATGGATCCTATGGTACATTTGAAGAGTCGAAATGATAAACTGTATAATAACAAAGATTGGACACCACAGAATATTTTGCATATCGCAGAAGATAGAAGGTAGGATATGGGAAGAGGCCCAATTGTCAAAGGAAGAAATTAATTCACGGATTAAACTTCCACAAAAGGAACCTTTGGTAAAAGAGGGATGGTGGTGTTTTGTGGATGGAGCTTGGAAGGATAGTGTTTCTTTCTCAGGAAATTGCTGGTATTGCAGTAAAGAGAGTACAATAGAACAGTTGTTTGGCACACGAAATTTGGATTCCAGTTTATTACCACTACATACAGAGATGGAGGGTTTACTTTGGGCCATGGAATGTGTATCTCATTTCCATCAACATGTGACTTTTGCGACAGACAGCTCCGAAGTGGTAAAGATGATTTCTAATCCGAAGGACTGACCTGCTTTTTCATAGTATTTGGAAGCTTTTGAAGTCTGGAGAGGGTGTTATGAGACATTTAAGTTACAACTTATTCTACGTGCACAAAATCAAAGAGGGATAGTTTAGAAAGGAGTGCTTGAATCCACCTTAAAGGAATTACTTACATCAACTCAACACCACCAGATTGGATCACTCACATATTTTAGTTTTTCTCTTTATTGTTGTTGGCAAAAAATAAAAAAAAAGAGCGAATGTTTTTTTAATATATTTATTTATTTTTTATAGAATATTAACAAATAATTTTGGAAATCTAATTTAACCTGCTTTGATTTAGTTTCCAACATAGAAATTTACATTTTATACAAGGTGGAAGCAATTCTTTTTTGAAGAAAATAACGATTTATAGTGTATATATTGCACCCTTTTTTTTTTTTTGGTAATTTGTATATATTGCACTTAAATTGATGATAAGTTCCGACAAGAACTCAACTCGATTGGAAATTAAGACATAACTAATATATATAGTGAATATCAGTACAAGAACAGAAGCTGAGCAATTTGACCGTAATACTCTACATAAAACAATTACAGAACACATGAAACTGAAGAGTTTCTACAAGGGCTTGATTTGATTCCATTCACACAAAAAAACTAAGAAATATGTTTTGTTGATGATCTTATTAAATCTACAGAAGAAAGAGATTGAATATTGAAGTAGGGACTACTTCAGCAATGAAGGTCATAAATTGAAAACCACCCAAAAAAAAGAATTATAAGAATCTAAAAACTTTCTTGAGTAGAGTCTCTTGCTAAGAAGCTAGTTGCTAGCTTCAAGTCTACTACTACGTAGGAGGGAAGAATCTGTTGAGGTTAAAGGGCAAAGTGTAGAACTCTTCATTACGATTATCTCCTCTGAATGTTCTAAACTTGACCCACCATGGCATCCCTCTGTCTTTCTTCGATCTCTCCACTTCAACTGTATTGTCCATAAAAACCGCAATGATCAGACCAACTGTTGCTGGAGACATGAACACCGTGTTCAAGAAAGCATTGAACCAGCCCGCGTTTGTGTGAACTAGCCCGTAATGTCTAGCGTCCCAGTACTGAACAAAGAACTGAGGTATTGAGATGCCGAGAAAGAGGGAAAGACCAGTGATCATTAAGTTTCTCATTGAGTTCATGTTTGTGAACTGAAGAAACGAGAGACCAACCGCAGCTGCAAGAAGAAAGACCAAACACACAAGTGTTAAAAATCAAAGAATTGATGAATAACATTTTGGCTTTATTCATTTTTGTTGTCTACTTACCAACGAGGCCAAAGAGGACACAATGCAATGCTGCGTATATTGGGACTGGTATAGACGCGAAAACAGCACCGAACTTGCCTGCTCGTAACAAACGACGAAACGTCAAGATCACATCAGGAAATATAAACGCCTAGGAGTATGAGTTAGTTGTTATACCCAATGTAGAGAAGAAGATCATGAAGCCTGCAGATACTTGAACAACACGACGGCTTCCTACTCTTGTTAACCCAAGAAGTCCTACATTCTCTCTGCAAAACAAATTTGACAACTTCATTAGAGAATGTGTAAATATGTAAAAGCATAGAACACAGTAAGATTTACTTACACTAGAACAGTAGAGCCTGTGCCTGTTCCGAATAGACCATCAAGCAACACACCAATACCCTGATTTTTCAAGAAGGAACATATCAGAACAGATATAAGAAGAAAGTGTGATATGTATTTTTAATGTGTTTCCTTATGAAACTATAGATTCACCTGCCATCCAATGCCTCTACTCAATACATAAGCAGGAGGCGGTGTGGCTATGGCTAATCTTGAAGCCGCCATGTAAGCTCCAGTAGACTGCAAAAACCCATTAATTTAATAACCATATCATTTCATTATTCTCTAACAAAATCAAAACTTGCAATGAATCTAACAACAGCTCCTTCTTAATACCTCGACCATGGATACAAGAACCGCAGACATCATAGCAAACGAATGACCAACAGAAAATGTTGGAGGTCCCCATTGGAGAGGGTATGGGAATTTGAACCTGATGAGACATTATAAGAGCAGCAATAAGAATATGGACAATGTAAAGCACAATACAAGAGGATTCTGATCTGTTCTATACCATGGAGCTGTTGATATAAGATTTGCTTGGTCTGTCCGACAACTATGCTGTGTATGCGATGGCTTGTGTCTGTATGCTCCACTAGCAGTCAGGATAATGGCATAGATCCAAACAAATGTTACACAGATCAAGATCGGAAATCTTTCAAAGATTGGGATATCTTTAAATGGTCTCACATGTTTCAGATACTGCCCAAGAAGAATGTAAGATTAATAAGAGGGAAATAACTTGGAGAGCAAGGGAAAAAAGTCGAAACTACACAAAGCTTTTACTTGAGTTAGTCCAATGACAAGCAATAGCATCGGTAGTCCAATCTCGATGCAGTTCCCAAGCTGAAAATCAAGAGAGTCAAGTTTTAAAAGAGATAATTTGCAGATGTTTAATGCAAATACAACTGTGCTGGAGTGTGATTTGTATGAGTTACCTGAGGAAATCCTCTCTGGAACATCCCGAGACCAAGTAATCCAACAACTGGTGCCATTCCTAGAGGACTGAAAAACCTGAAATCAAAGCAAGTAATGAGAATTTCGATAAAGAATGACTTAACTAAGGTAATGAATGCATCTTCAGAAGCAAAACAAAAAAAGAAGGATTGTACCTTGAGAAAAGACCCCACACTTGGCTATAACCAAGAATGATCTGTATGCTTGATGCTACAATCAAGGCCCCTTGTATGGCTCGCATCGTATGAATAAATCTCTGCAAGAACATACTAAATTTGTTTTACCACGGCTTACCAAATGCAGAAAACAAATGATCTTGTGTGGCAAATTCTATAAGCTTAAGTTCTCATAAGGCTTTTTACCTCATGATCATTGGTTATCTTTTGCAAGGAAGAGTCATTAATGATGTAAGCAATGGGTACAACATAAGCAAAAGAGCCTCCAACAACAGCAGGCAACCTCGTACCAAAAAGAGCTTGAAGAAGTGTCTTGATACCAGCTACAAAGAGTAGCGTCTGCATAACCCGCGCTTTGTCTCCCTTAAAACACAAAGGTCATATAGATTAGATTAGCACAAAACATTAAACATGGAAACATTCAAGACATAGTAAGCATATTTACAGAGAAACAGAGATGTTGTAGGCTTACATCACTTCCACCCATTGCTGGTACGAGCAATGCGGGTATAAAAGCACTTGTTCCAAGCATAAGAATGTAGTTTTGAAATGCTAGTAACACCGTTTCAGCTGCAATGGTTCATATTCAATTATATCATCGATCTTCAAAAATAGACACTCCTTTCACATCTCCATAAAGTATTTATCTCTTATGCAATCAAAAGGGTCAGAGAAACAATAACTAAAAACAAAACTTGCTCAAAATTACATCCCAACAACAGCAAATTTCTATCTCAAACGTCAGGAAAAGAGCATAGAGGAAAAATGCAAGTAGAAACAAGAGTTTGTGAGAGAGAAAAAAATCAAAACTTTGAAAGGCCCACCAAAAACTCAAGTTTCCTTAATTACTATAATTTAATTCTTTAGGTCATTGGTCCATAAACACATATAATATTCAACTGCACACAAAGTATATAAATATATAGAAAGAGAGAGAGAGGGAGGTTGTTACGCCAAGAAGGGTTAGAGTCTATGCAATACTCAAGGTCTTGAAGCTGTTCCATTGGAGGATGACTTATCTCCGCCATGGCTTCGCCAGAGGAACCCTTTTGCCGATGAAGCAGCAGCCAGAGGAAGAAGAAGAAGCAAAAAAAGTAGGAAGAACCAAGGGAGAAAAAAAAAAGTAAAGTAGAGATATAAAGTGAGAAAAGAAAAAAAAAAGGGAAAAAAATAAATGTAAAGAAAATAAATATTAATAAAAAGGAATATGCAAAGAGAGACAATGGCACTGCGAATTTAAAACCTTTCTCTGTAACTTCCTTCTCTTTCTTCCTTCTACTCTGGCGTGGCGTTGATGAAAGAGAGAGCTTTTTTACTTCTTTTTTGAAATGTTTTGGTTATTTACAGATTTGCCCTTGATTCGCTTCTGTATCCAACCAATTATAAGTGTTTCCCGAAATGTGGGGTCCGTCCTAACGGAGTTACTTCATTTCTCAGGTTTTTAAATTTGTTTGTTGTTGTTGTTGCATGAGGAGATCTTTTAATGCGCAAATCTTCTTCAAACTTGTTTTCGGCTTAAATGCTTAATATTAATTTCGCATTTATGGCAAAACCAGAAAACAGTAGTTTTTCATTTTTTTTTAGTTTTTTACATTTTTTTTTTGAAAAAAAATTGTTGATTAAACAAAAGAAATTTATATCCACATGTTTAGTTGGAAACTTGGAATACAATGTCATTTTTTTTAATAGGATTTTAGATTTTACTTTGCATTGCTCATTTTGTTCCTCTTAGTTGTAATACTGGTATTGAATATTTTTTCTACACATACTAAAATCAATAATGTTAATGAAAAAGTGATATAACGTCTAATTTTTTTAAGTTATACCCTATGTTAAATCTTTTGACTAATAGTTTCTATATATAGGTTAAATCGACCATATTATCTAGTGAAAAAAATATTTCAGTAAAGTTTCTAACTCTTTTGTCTTTCTATTTTGTTTTACTGAATGAGAGTTTTTAAAAATCCATAATCTCTTTTAAATTCGGAATCAATTTCTATACAGAAAGGAAATTATTAAAAAAAAATAATAACATTCTATACACAAAGGAAATTTGAATTGAGAGACACACAAATAAAAATCTCTTGAACTACCATTAAACCACCAACATTTTGTATTACCATTAAATCTCATAAAGGCAATTATCACTCTTTTATTATTATCGTATGTAAACGTTTTTTGTATGCCGTTCTTACAATCACGTCGATACAAATATTGTAAGATTTGATTTCTATACATGAATCAATGCTTTCTCGGTTAATAATAATAACCAAACTTAAGCAGAATATGAATGAATCAATGTCAAGATTGCACGAAAGAATATGAATGAATCAATGTCAAGATTGCACGAAAGAATATGAATGAATCAATGTCAAGATTGCACGAAATCCTACTCTTCCGCTGTTCCGCATGCTTTACGATCTCTTTTTTTTTTTTTTTTTGGTGAAGTATCTCTCTCTTCTTAAGTTCTTATGATAAAAATAGCCATAATTAAATTGTTGAAATTCGCAATCCTTGGACACACATAATATCATTCGGCATGCATATTGTTTTTCTGTCTTTTGTGGAGGAGCACGTGTTATCTTCCTTAATTGCGATATAAGCTGTATGCTATCCATATATACAATAAAATCTTATACTATTTGAATAGCAAAATATTTGATGTAACAAGAATAAAGAAAGCATAAATGTCGTTCCAAAAAATTCTCCGAAATAAAAAGAGAGACTTGTTATAAAATATTTTATAAAATAATAAGATATGTGTATATATATACAGTATAACCTCTATAAATTAATACTCGATAAATTAATAATCTCTATAAATTAATAAAAAATTTCAGTCCCAAGTCGGGACAATGTAAAAATTAACAAAATTCAATAAAATAATAAGATAATAATATTTTTGAAACCTCTATGTAAATATATAGTCCCAAAAATATTATAAATTAATAATTAGATATATTTATGCATATATAGGTAAGATAATATATTAGTATAGTGTTTTACTTTTTACATAAAATTAAGATTTCATTAATATTTTAACTTTTATTTTACATATTATATCAAAAACTCTTATTGATAGTTATCTTTTAGATTTAAATTAAAAATTTATAAAGAATTGTAAACACGGTGATTACTTTTATATTTCTAAATGTTTTAAAATGTATTTTAATATTATTTCTAGTTTCATTTTTATTATTGCATATTGTAATTATTATTTCTTACATTTTGAACTTATGAATTTATATCATTTTTACATGAATACTTAATATATTTTATTAAAATCTATTTTAGTATGATAAGTAATTTTTTATTTATAACTTTAAGTTTGTATATGTAATTTTTATTAGTACTTTCATTTAATTTTCTGAGAATAACATTGTTTTTCTAAAAAAATTAGAAAAAATTATAGATCAAAAACATATTTTTTATAAATTAATAATTATTAATTTATCGATTAATTAATAACTCTATAAATTAATAAATTTTTAAAGTCCCAACATTATTAATTTATAGAGGTTTTACTGTATATATAATATGATTATTATATATGAGAGAGAGTGGTGAAATTTATTGTGAACCAAAGAGAAAGTATTGAATACATATAATTCTATCTCTTATAGTACAATAAGATGCCTATTTATATTAGAGGTAAGTCGATTAAACCGATATAGAGAGAAAATGGATAGTCATGTATTTACACGTGTTAATATAACATGTTCAAAACTCTTCTTTGATTATCTATCTTCTATTATTTACTGCCTCGTTAAAAACATTATCATGGAAAAACTTAATGGGATAAAAACCATGATAAGAAAAAAAAAAGAGTACAGTAACGTAATCTCCTCCCGAGAATAGCAGATGTAATTTTTACTTCATAGATCATGTAGATGACGCATCCCGATGCTATGAACGTGTTTTCTAAATGTAGTAGTTGGAAGTGCTTTCATGAATAAATTGGCTTCATTGTCACTGGAACAGACATACTGAACATCCACTTCTTAATTCTTTTCGAGTTCTCGTATGTAAGAGAAAAACCTCGGAGGAATATGATTCGTCATGTCGCTCTTAATATAGTCTTCTTTAATTTGGGCGACACATGCAGAGTTATCTATTAACACTTTGGTTGGCTCTTTCTTTGTAAAATTTCCGCTTGATTCTTGGATATGATGAGTCATAGACCTAAGCCACACATATTCTCTACATGCTTCGTGAAGTGCAATGATTTCTGCGTGATTTGATGAAGTTGCAACCAAAGTCTGCTTTTGGGAACGCCATGAGATTGCTGTTCCGTCATTTGTGAAAACGTATCCGGTTTGCGACCGAGTTCTATGTGGATCTGATAAATATCCCACATCTGCAAAATCAACCAAACCAAACTCGGAGTTTTTTTGATAAAATAATTCCAAATCAATACTACCTTGGAGGTAACAGAATATATGTTTTATTCCGTTCCAATGTCTTCGCGTTGGAAATGAGCTGTATCTTGCAAGTAGGTTAGTAGCAAATGTTATATCTAGTCGAGTGCAATTTGCAAGATACATAAGTCCACCGATAGTACTAATATAAGGTACTTCCGGACCTAATATTTCTTTGCTATCTTCACAAGGTCTAAAAGGATCTTTCTTAACATCAAGTGATCTATTGACCATTGGAGTACTCAAAAGAGTTGCTTTGTCCATATAAAAATGTTTTAAGATCTTTTTGGTATAATTTGACTGATACACAAATATTCCATTTCAGAGATGCTCAATCTGAAGCCCAATACAAAATTGTGTTTGTCCAAGATCTTTCATTTCAAACTCTTCTTTCATATGAGTTCTTGCATCATCATTATTCTTTTGAGTTCTAATTATATTTAGGTCATCAACATATACAGCAATGATAACAAAACCAGATGATAATTTTCTAATAAATACGCAAGGGCATATCACATTATTCACATAACATTTACTCAACAAGTATTCACTTAAGCGATTATACCACATGCGTCCGAATTACTTTAATCCATAAAGTGATCGCTGTAATTTGACTGAACATATATCTTTAGACCTTGAGTTTAATGATTCAGGCATTTTCAATCCTTCATGGATTTTCATGTATATATCATTATCCAGTGATCCATACAAGTATGCTGTCACAACATCCATAAGGTATATATCTAGCTTTCTAGATGCCGCTAGACTCATTAAGTACCTGAATGTGGTTGCATCAATAACCAGAGAATATGTTTCTTCATAATCAATTTTTGGTCTTTGAGAAAAACCTTGGACAACAAGACGGGCTTTATATCTTGCTATTTCATTTTTCTCATTTCTCTTTCGCACAAACACCCGCTTGTACCCTACTGGTTTTACATTTCAGGTGTTGTGACAATGGGTCCAAAAAAACTTCTTTTATTGAGGGAGAATAATTCAGTTTGTATGGCCATCTTCCATTTCTCCCAATCATGTCTTTTCTGACATTCTAATATGGACCTTGGATCAGGATCATCACTTTCTTGATCAATTTTTAGCTACAGAAAAAGAAAATATTCCATCCATATCTTTTATTTTATTTCTAATCCGTAACTCTTTATTTTCGGCATAATTGATGGAAATCTCATATTTTTCTATTTCTTTTTCATCATCTGGATTGTCTTCATTCTGAGGTTCTTTTAGAACCTTTTAATTTATGTATTGTTGCCATTTCTCTTCAATCGGCTCTTCTTGAACCTTTTTACTTTGTTCTCCCAAATTCTTTTTCTTTCAAGGATTTTTATCTTTAGAGCCCATCGGTCTCTCCTCTTTAACTGAACTCTAGGTTCATTTGCTAAGTTCATATCAGTTTGTTCTTCGGGAACAATGATTCTTGATGAAACATTAGCAGCAGATATATATCATTTTGTCACTTTTTGTATCTGTGAACGCGTCTGGTAACTGGTTTGCCAAATTTTGCAAATACACAATTTTCTAAACTTCAAGTTCACGTTGTTTCGTAGGGGGATCAATGTGCAACAACGATGGTATGCACCATGTAATATCTTTAGGAACTTCTCTAATTCCTACCCCTAACGCTGGAAATTCATCTTCATTAAAATGACAATCAGCAAACCGTGCTGTAAACATATCACCAGTTGTCGGTTCAAGATATTTAATAATAGTTGGTGACGTATACCTAACATATATTCCCAATCTCTTTTGTGGCCCTATTTTTGTTCTTTGCGGTGGTGCTATTGGCTGAAAAACCGCACATCCGAATACACAAAGATGGGATATAACTGACTCCTGGCCAGATGTCAATTTTATTGGAGAGTATGTATGATAAGCACTTGGTCTTATTTGAAGTAGTGCTGCTGCATATAAGATAGCATGGCCCCATATTGAAATTGGGAGCTTTGTTCTCAATAATAACCGCCTTGTAATTAACTATAACCGTTTAATCAAAAACTTAGCCATGCCATTTTGTGTATGAACATGGGGAACTGGGTGCTCAAAATCTATCTCCATTGACATAAAATAGTCATTAAATGTTGAAGAAGTGAATTCACCAGCATTATCAAGTCTTACTTTTTTAATTGAATGTTTAGGGAATTGTGCTTTCAACCTGATTATTTGAGTAATGAATTTTGCGAAAGGTACATTTCGTGTGGTCAAAAGACACACATTTGACCATCTACTGGATGCATCAATTAATACCATAAAATACCGAAAGGGCCCGCACAGTGGGTGGATCGGCCCACATATATCACCATGTATTCTCTCTAACAATAGAGGATATTCATTCCCAACTTTAGCTGGTGATGGCCGAGATATAAGTTTTCCTTGAGAACATGCATTACATAAAAACTCGCCTGACTATAAAATTTTCTCCTTTTTCAATGGATGGCCATTAGAATTTTGCACAATTTTTTTTTTATCATAACTGAACCAGGATGCCCTAACCTTTCATGCCAAATTTTAAATGTATTAGTAAACTTCTGGTTTACTGTAACATATTATTCAGTCGTATTTAATTTTGTGCAATATAATCCGGAGGAAAACATTTTTAATTCTTCCAATATATGTTTCCCCTATGATGTAAAGTAAAGATATTCAATGTTTTTTTTCCTCATAATCTCAATATGATATCCATTTCCGCGGATATCTCTATAACTCAAAAGATTTCTTTGAAACTTTGGAGAATATAATGCATTGCTTATTTCAAACTTTGTTCCCCTTGACATTGAAAAATTAACTCTTCCATATCACATAATGATTTTTGCATTACCGGATATTGTACTCACACTTCTCGCATAGTTATTCACAATAAGATAGGAAAAATATTTTTTTATCTTTAATAATTATGTGCGTTGAAGCACTGTCTGCCAGACATATATCTCCATCTTTAATCTCAAAGTCTGACATTTTCTGGATTTAAACATTTATAAAACATGTATTAATAAAATTTTAAACAAAACAAAGCTTATATTACAATAAAAACTATTTTATATAAAAAAAAAGTACATATCACATCAAAAAACCGGTTGTTCTTTTTTTTTTTTTTCTTTTTCACAAAGATAATCATATATCACATCGATCTTGTTATCCTAGTCTTGGTTGATATTCTCAAAATCAACTATGAAATCCGTAACATCAAGATGAGTGTCATCATTTAGGCCATGAAAAAGGGTCCGGGTTCACTTGATATGAAGTTGGTTTCATTTTCTTTCTCTTTTGCCTTTTGTGATTCTCGGTACAGATCGGCTAAATATTTTGGGGTACGACAGGTACGCAGCCAATGCCCCTTCATGCCGCATCTATGGCAAACATTCTCAGTTTGCTTATATATTGCTCGACCAACTTCATATCCTTGATAGTTCCTTTTAGTTCTTCTATCATATGAATCATAATTAAGGACGAAATCCTCTTCCTTGTCCTCGTCCACGTCCTCTTCCATGACCAAAATTACGGTTTTGGCCACGTCCATGCCCACGTCCATATCCACGTCCACGTCCTTCCCAATTATTTTAACTAGATGATGCAACATTCACTTCTGGGAATGGAGCAGATTCAGTTGGACGTGTCTGATGGTTCATTGTTATGAGTTCATTATTCTGTTTCACAACAAGGAGAACTTGCATTAACTCCGAATAACGAGTGTACCCGTTTGC
>OVBI01001423.1:0-34693 GCA_900406495.1 Sisymbrium altissimum | reverse complement strand
TTACAATTTACTTTTTTGAAGATAGTAAATTACCTTTTTATTTATTCTAATTCCTTTTTTTGTTAATTATTTTCTTCTTTTTATATTTTTTCGTTTTTCTATTTTAATTTTTTTTAACGGAAAATTACTTTTTAGATTACTTTAAATCTAATTCTTTTATAATTTCCTTTTTAGAAATTAAATTACCTTTTTATTACTTTAATCATTTTTTTTTTATAATTTACTTTTTAAAGATAGTAAATTTCCTTTTTATTTATTCAAATCTTTTTTTGTTAATAATTGTCTTCCTTTTATATTTTTCGTTTTTTATTATTAATTTTTTTCTAAAAAAGGAAAATTACTTTTTTGATTACTTTAAATTCGTTTTTGTAATTTTAATATATTTTTTAAAAAGGAAAATTATTATTTTGATTACTTTAAATCTAATTCTTTTATAATTTACTTTTTTAAATTAGTAATTTTATAATTTTATATTATGACACATGTTAAGATCCTAAATAATCAAATCGCCACTTGTCATAATCTTGTTAATTACTAACTTTGAAGATTCAACTTTATATAATAAGATTAGAATGTTTCATAATCTAATATAGAGTTAATTTTTTTATATAATAGAAATTTATAAATAATTTTTTTTGTCTTATATTTTAAATTAGAAATTTTCTTAATCTAATATTAAGTTTATCTTTTGTTTAATAGAAATTTAGCAAAAAGTCATATTTCCTTAAAAAAATCAAGTGGAAATAGCAAGAGGTAAACATAATCCAAAATCGAGTACAAAATAAGGAAGAGTTGAAAGTGTTTTTTTTTGTGGGGGTTTATATATGGAAGGGGCCCACCAAAATATAAAAGTAAATATCGAAGCAAAAACTTTCTTTATAAACAGCTCGATATATGAATTTCTTGCAGCGGATCAAGAGGTTTATGTCTCTCTAATCTAATATACGATACAACTATTATATACAAGATCAACAGAAATTCCAACTAAGTTAAAGATGTTTCTCGGGTCTGTTCGTTTTCTTATTCGTCGTTGCTCTAGCAGCCAGTGCGTTAACACCGCCTTTCCTCGCCGCTTTTCTTCGCTGAACGGAAAGAATCCTGTTCTTGATTTGGCGCTGAACTCGGTGGTGAAAATATTTTGCTGCTCTTCCGCGTCTAACGTTTTTCAACCTTGGCAGAAAAGGCTGCCGACACAAATAAGTGGCACTGGTACGTAATCCATATATATGTCAGGTATCTCTCTTTTTGTATATGTTCAAAACATTCACATGAAGGAATAGCGGTTAGATACTGATGCAGGTGGAATTAAGATAATTCTCACATATTTATATTTTAACTTACATTGTGATTTTTATCGAAATAAAATAATTTATCGAAATAAACTAATTATTAATGTTCCAATTGTTTTCTGTATTTTTTCGAAAATCAATATCCGAAGAAACATTAATTTTCGAATTGCTAGTCTATCTTATAATTAAGAGCATCAGCATAACTGAAACACTTCTATTTTTTTCAAAAAAAAAAAAATATATATATATATATAATACTTTAATTATTTAATTAATTTTAAAATTATAACTAAAACTGAAGCAATATTAGAACATCATGTGTCTACAAAATTTTTAATGGGTTTCTAAAAGAAATTCATTTGAGAATGGATTTTCTCTCATTCTCTCCTCTTTTTTCCTTTTTCTTTTCATATTTTTCTTTTTTAATGTTCGAGAAACTCTCTCAGATACCAGCAGTGTTAATGGTTTAAGAGCATTATTAACATGAGAATCTGTGTGAGTTTCTCCCAAAAAAATATTAATATTCAATTATATAAATATATTATAAATTTTAAAAACAATTAAACTACTAATTGAGTGTGACAGGAAGAACTAAGAACCTCTCCTTAATCATTCTCTTACTTCAAAAAAAAAAAAAATCTTTATTTTAGTATTGAGATACTGGGTGAGATATTAGTTTATTACCGATAAAGATATAAAGATGGTCTAAGCTTTTTGCTACGTTACAAACCCAATGTGTGCATGTTCTTGGTTAGTTAATTAGGTTGTCACGTACACTTGCATGTTTGTGTTTCTTCTTCGTATGGTTTAAATCATATTTTGGCTTCTAATTGATGTAGGCTTTGTAATATCAAACAATAAGATTCTTACGAACGCTCATGTGGTGGCTGATCAGACATTCTTACAAGTCAGAAAGCATGGTTCACCAACAAAGTTCAAAGCAGAAGTCGAAGCACTTGGTCATGATTGTGATTTGGCTATTTTGAAAATTGATAGCAAAATGTTCTGGAATAATATGAAGCCCTTGGACCTCGGAGACGTACCCCATCTCGACGAAACTGTGTTTGTTGTTGGATATCCTCGAGGTAAAATTCTAATTATTGTTTGAGGATAGGAAAATAATGGAGTAATATAGCTAAATGACCATGGTTTCGTTCTTTATTAGCAAATATCGTAGTTAGATGACATTTTTGTAGATATTGTGGTTTATTTATCGCGCATAATTTATGTGGTGACTTTAATATATATCATGCTAGTCCAATAACATGCTAATTTGAAAATCACAGACAATAAAACACATTACTTACTTACGGAAAATGACTATTGAAATAATGTGATAGGCCACAATTTTGCTGAAACTCATCAAAAGACAACTATTGATTTATGTTATGAACTCACGTTGCAGGTGGTGATAACATTTCCATTACGAAAGGTGTTGTCTCTAGAATTGACGTTACAAAATATAAGCACAGCAAAGCTAAGCTAATGACGATACAAACAGATGCTGCTATTAATTCTGGAAATAGTGGGGGTCCCGCATTCATGGAAAACAAAGTTGTTGGTGTAGCGTTTCAAACTCTTAAATCTTCACAAAGCTTAGGGTGAGTTGAAACTGTAAATCTTTGAATAATATGGAGGGAAGCTTAATTTGTTAATAACTATTTTTGGTGATTTGCATATGCAGCTACATTATCCCAACTCCAGTAGTTAAGCATTTCATATCTTGTGTTGAAAACAATAACCAGTTCCCTGGGTTTTGCACATTGGGTATATTAAATCAGCATATGGAAAATGCTCGTATGCGTAAGCACTTCAAGATGACCCGTAAAATGACAGGGATTCTAATAAAAAAGATACACCCGTTGTCGAGTTCTTACGGTATTCTGAAAAAGGATGACGTTCTTGTCTCGATTGATGGTGTATCAATAGGAAACGACCAGACAGGTAACATTTATTAACTATTATTATGTGTAATTTTAATCTTGATTCATTGGTGAAAATTCATCATCTTTATGTTTGATACAGTTGTGTTTCGGAAGACAGAAAGCATAAACTTCGAACATTTGGTTTCAATGAAAAAACCATGTGAAACAACATCACTAAAAGTTTTAAGAGATGGAAAACATCATGAATTCAAGATCAATATAAACCCCGTAAGTTAACGAACCTCTAGTTTTGTTCTAATGGCATTTTTGTTATCTGAGTTTTTGCAACTTCTTTCTAAATCATTTGGATATGTGTTTGTGTTTTAACTGCTGCTTCACATTTTGTGTTATCTATGGTACGTACGTAGGTGGAACCTGTAATTCCAGTCTATCAATATGATAAGCTTCCAAGTTATTACATATTCGCGGGTTTGGTCTTTTTACCTCTCACCCAACCATATATAGATGTTGTTGGATGCATTCCAAAAAAGATACCCGAAAAACTGGGTGAACAACTCGTCATACTTTCTCAGGTCTGTCTTTCTTTGTTGTCACAAATCACAATACAAATTTTTCTTTTGTATGTTTTTCGTGTTGTGTTGTTGGTAAGAATGAGTACAAGTTAGAGCCAATAACAGATATAAGAAACATTCAGACATCACAATCAGAGAGTTTGTTTTTTTTCTTCGGGCAGGTGTTAGAGGATAAAATCACTGTAGGATACTCGGATCTCGAAGATTCGACGGTAACGTTTGTTTTCTGAGTCATGTTTTATTCTTTTCTCGATGGTATTCTTCGAGTCATGTTTGTATTTGATTATAATACTCCCCGTGACTCCATGAACAGTCTCAGCTTTGAATTTAATGGCTAGCTTTGAAAAGATCTGAATCATATAGTTCCACAATAGTAAGATGATTTTTAAACTAAACGAATCATCTATGTGGTGGAAACAGGTAGAGAAAGTGAACGGAGTGAAAGTGGAGAATCTGAAGCATCTACGTCAGCTCATAGAGGAAAGTTGCACTGAGGATTTGAGAATTGACGTATCAGGAGATAATACCATCATCATTGGCCGCAAATCTGGGAAAAAATCAACTCGTAAGATTTTAAAACGTTACGGAATATCATCAGCCATGTCTAAGGACCTTCAATCTTTGTAGCCGAATATTGTTTAACAAAAAGAAATCAGGAAAAGAAAGAATGTGATTTTCTTATAACTGCTTGGTGGGTCTTGGATCATATATGTGGGGAATTTGTCGAAAAGAAAAAAAAAAAACTTTTGACTATACATTTTTTTTTATTTAAATTTCATTTTTTACAAAAATACAATAATTAATTAATAATAAATTAACTATTTTACCTTTAATAAATTAAATCCCAAAAACCTAAATTTATTATCTCTTCTGTGTTGTCCTCTTTCCTCCACTTCACTTATTACCTCAGATTTGTGATCTAACTCCTCTTTCTCTTTCTCCTCTGTTGATCTGATCAACTTAATCAGCAAATTTGATCCAACTACTCTTCCACATGATTGAAATATATCCAATATGTGGAGAATGGAAGCTCAAAAATGAAATTTGGAATTTCCAATTGATCCTTACACAAAACTTTAAGATAAATATTATAATTTGAAGCTTCAAATCACACCAAAATACATAATCTCTGTAATTTATCTTGAAATCATCGGTTTTATAAAAGTTTTTTAGAATTTTGATAAGTTTTATAAACGCTTATAAAATATGGATAGTAAACCTTAAGCCAAAATTTTTTAAGTTTTGTGCAAAAGAAAAGTGGAATTAGGATAATCCGACACAAAATCTGAAATCGTTGGCATTTAAAATTTCATATACATAGATTATATTGATTAACATGAAGAATTTGACTTATATAAGACTTTATAAAATGTTTTATCAGACCTTACAAATATTTTATAAACTTTTATAAAAAATACTTAACATTCTTTAAAAAAAAAACATATATACAGTGAGTATATATCAAGTTAATTAGCACCCATTTTTTTTCTTCTAATGGCATCTTTTGTTAGTTTTGTGACTTCATTCTAAATCATTGGCTATGTGATTTTTAGTTTAATCGCTGGTTCACAATATTTTGTTATCTATTGTGTTAGAAATTTAAGTGTTAATGGGTGGTTTGCAAACATTCGTCATACATTTTCATGTATCATTACTGAAAGTTGAATCCTTTCAACTCATTTGGATACTTAAAAAAAAAAAAAAATTGAACACATGTGACGTGTATCATTACTGATGTTAAAGGCCTTCGATCTCCGCGGGCCGTAGTAGCATAATGTTACCTAATCAATGATCAGTTGTTTAATTTCTTATTTTCCTTGTCAGTTCAAATAACAAATGTTAATAACCTTCGACTAGAGAATGTAAAACCAACAAAACCATTTAGGATTCAACTTTCTCTAGAGAATCTATTTCCTGTGTTATAAAATCAGAATACAAAAGACTTAAAACGACGAGAGTGTATCAAATGCCTTGGCAAGACCGACAAACAAGTTCTGTTTCTCAAGTGGAGCTTTCTGTTTTCTGTTTCTTGGCCTTCTCAATCAGAGGTTTCAACTGTTTCTTCTCTGCAAGGAGTTTGAGGAAGTTGAACAAAAACGGAATGTAATTGTGCTTCCTCCTAATGTTCTCGGTTCTCCATTTCATAAACTTCTCTTCTTCCATTATGATCTTATCACTCACAGCTTCGATCCCACTCTTCACCTCACCAATCAACACCTCAAGTGCTTCTGCACCGCTCTTGTCCACACCAGCCAACTCCTGCAACAGCTGTTCCTTCTGCCTTTGAAGCTCCTTGAGTTCCGCCGTGTAAATATCCTTCCTGTTTTTAATGACAGCCAAAAGATTGAACCTAATCTCGCTCTGTGAGTACCTCTCAATACGTTCTTGAATCACCGGTTGAACCAATTGCAGCCATTCGATACCACTTTGGTCCCCGGGGCATGGACCAAGACTGATAGGTCCTTCCTTGAGACCATCAAGCTCGTACAAGACTCCATCAACAGGTATGTAGCTTATGAAATGGTAAACATCATCGTCTTTTGTAGCAGCTTTTTGTTCCTCTGGGACAAATGGTTCAGGCCTTGCAAAACTGTTGTGAGCAGTCCTTATCGCCTCGCTGTTGTTGATAGCCAAACCCTTAAGGTCAGATGGAAAGTTCTTGGTGAATTCTTTCAGAGTCGATAGTTCAGGACCGATGTCAACATCTGGAGAGTTCAAGAGGATAGACAGGATCGCTTGGGTTGCACAAGCATTGTTAATGACCTATAAGAATGAAACGCTTGAGATCAAGTTTGAGAAAAAGATCCATTTACTAAAACTCTTATGCATTTGTTATTTATACAAACCTGGTTTGCAAAAAACAGGTTAGAAACTGGATCTTGGATTGTTGGGCGATCATCTTTTACCCCAGCTTGCCATTTGAAAAGAAAGATCAAACCGTATACGGGTCTACAAGGCAGCCACATGGTTGAAAAGCATGTGTATTAATTCATACTCGCTTACGTTCCATCTAACAAAAAAGTACAGAAACTGAAGGAGGGGAGATATAAGTTCAGATGTAACTACACACCTGAGGTTATTGAGAGATTCAATATCCAAGGAATACAATTCTTCAACCTACAGAACAAGATTAAAAAAATCAAAAATAGTTTCGAATAATCCTAAACAAGTGTTAAAAGCGGACACAAGAGATCGCTGCAATAGCCAATTTCATCTTTGAGGATGCACTTAGACATCCGATTGGAAACGAGTACAGCTATAGGTACAGGACAGAACAGACATGAAATAACCAGACACTTAATTCAGAAAGTGAGGGAAATAAATAAGAAAGATCCGATTTTTTCTTCAGGATAAAAGTTTACCGAAGCTTACATTACACATAGCAACTTACAGCAAGTAAGAAAAATATAATGTCCGTTTGTCATCATTCATTGCGCTGTTATCCTCACATACTCTTAGTGTAACAAGTAAATATACAGGAACCAAACCTTTCAACCTCTTTTTCGAAAACAAAAGGAGGTGATCATGCATAATTACACACTAATCAAGCTCACCCAGAAGGCTAGAACTAACTTACAACCATGCATAATTTCAGTGAATGTCGTCCTTACTTTTTTCTTCAGGATCAAAGTTTTACATTACACAAAGCAAACTTACAGCAAGTAAGCACAACATTCACTGCACTGCCCATTCCTGAGATTCTCAAGAGAATGGATAAAACTCTCCTATTACATTAGTCTACCTTCTTATTCCCACAAGTCATTAATTAAAGTTTACCGAAGTTTACATTACACAGAGCAACTTACAGCAAGTAAGCACAACATTCACTGCATTGCCCATTCCTGAGATTCTCAAGAGAATGGATAAAACTCTCCTATTACCTTAGTCTACCTTCTTGTTCCCACAAGTCATTAACTAAAATTTACCAAAGTTTACATTACACAAAGCAAACTTACAGCAAGTAAGCACAACGTTCACTGCATTGCCGATTCCTGAGATTCTTAAGAGAATGAATAAGACACTCCTCTTACCTTAATCTACCTTCTTGTTCCCGTTCCCACAAATAATGAGTTTACATTACACAAAGCAAACTTACAGCAAGTCAGGACAACATTCACTGCATTGCCCATTCCTGAGATTCTTAAGAGAATGGATAAGACTCTCCTATTACCACCTTAGTCTACCTTACGCACAAATCATGAATAGACTAAAACAGATACACTATAAAAGAGTATATATTACCTGCACACCTTTGACTTGCATTTGTTGAATAAGCTCTGTAAACACACCTGTTGAGTAACACATATATACAAATCAATTAGCAACACACACAAAGTCTCCACCTTTAACAGATCCATATACTAAAAAAGACCAACACTTCTTTACTGTATAACCTCAAGAATTATCCAAAAAAGTTATAACCTTTTTCTTTAATAAGAACAACACAAGAAACATAAATTTCATATCTTTTTTTGATAAAGCATTGAAATTTAAGTTAAAGTTAACTACTTGATGAACTGAGAATCAGTTTGAGTACAAAACCCAATCGAAATTAAAGCGGTTATGAGGGAGAGACCCAAACGTACCAGGATCCGATTCGATCGTGCACCAAGACATGACGAGAAACTAAGATAGAGGAGAAAAGGAAACTTGGTTGAATCGAAGAATGAGTAGAAGTTGAGAGACGGATTTTGGGATGCTTGGAGATCGCTTTCGTGAATCCGATTTTGGGATTTAGGGTTTTAAAACGAACTTTGGCTTTTTTTTTTTCTTTTTTTTTTTCACCAGATATCTTTTTTTTGTGCGAGAAGATATTTTTTTTTTTTGTTTTTAATATAGTCTTCTTCCTATCTTGTTTTTTTTTTCTTTAAGCCGAAGTTATTCTGGTTTGTGGGTTCGTGATCCTATTGCTTCACAGTTTTTTTTTTCCTGGTTTTGTGAAAAGATGGACAATAAAACAAAGAGAAATTTATACTGAAAGACACATTTTGTGTTTTGATTATCACAATAGACACTTTGTTGTTGAAGAGGCAATTTCCCTTATATTTTGTCTCTTAAAAACCCAGTATTACACTTCTTTCCTTTTATCCCTCTATTACCTCTTTTTTAGTCACAGTGCCAAAAAAAAAGAAAAATAAATAAAAAGTAATCTCTATAGATAATGCCAAAATTCTAATTATTTAATCTCAACCGTTCTTTTTTCATAAAGTATATTTTTTGATCCTATGGTTCAGATTAGATGAAAATTCATCTAACATATTCGTACGACTAAAGGTTATCCTTCATTCGCCTACATTTAATTGCCGCTTTACAATATCCTTTTACATCTCCATGTACACTCTATTTTGGACAGTATCATTAAGATATTCCAACATTTAATATTTGCAAAGCTCCAACTCTTTAATTCTGATACGATGGTCTTCTTTTTGTGGACAACAACGTTAGGTCTTACTTTTTGGTATATTGTGGATATAAATATAGAAACTAACATTTTTGGTAAATCGGTATTGTCCAGACGTAGGTGTCCAGGGAAAAAAACGCAAAAATACCAGAAGCCACAAAATGACAAATCCTGTCTTACAATCCCGAAAGCGACACCTTTTTAAAATCTCAACCCTTTAAACCTTAAAAACCGTCATCATCCGGCGGTCAATATTGTTTTGTTATTTTCCCCTCCCCGTCCCAGAAAAGATCAAGAAACAAACAAAATAAAACAGAGCATATCGTACATATCACGTACTTAACACGTTCGCCAATCCTAACCATTCAATTTGAAAGCCAAAAAAAAACTTATGATCCGGCGGTCACCTTTATCTTACATTTTTACACGCGTTCATCTTCTTCACAAGGACTCAGACAAACACAGCACTCTGTTCTTCTTTGTTTTTCTGGCCACCTACGTCTGGACACGCGTGAGAGAAATGGGGGATCATTGTTTTGTCATAGCAGGAGAGTGGATCTCTACGCCGAAGGGAAAATGGGAATTTGTCATTGACAAAAACCACATGTCCAGGATGCTCGCCTTGTCAGATGGGATTTCGATGGAACAGCTGCAGAAAAACGTCCTCAAAGAGTTCTTCGGCGAAGATGGAATCGGGTATTCAGTCTCACTAAGTTACTGGCCGCCCAACACGAACGAACTCCCCACTGGCTACTCAACACCTCCCGTATTGCTGACGAACGACGGAAATCTTACCTTTTTCGTTACACTTTCTCGGAAAAGCTCTTCTATCCCTTTGTTTGCTAAGTTTGAGTCAATCATGGGGAAGAAAGGTGTAAGCTTCGTCGACGACAACGTCCCTGGTTTCACAACCCCACGTCCTAAAAGCAAATCGTCTCTGTTACAGTGCGGTGGCTCCTCCGGTTCAAGTTCTACTCATAAAGAAAGCGTCTTTCCTTGGGGTTCAACAGCAGCTTCTAAGTCGAAGTCTTTTGTCCAACAAACACACAGAAGGAACAGTTTTGGGTTAGAGGGGTCGGATACACCTGTTAGGTGTGATGCAGAGGGTTTCGTTTCTCGCTTAACTCCAGGTTCTCATACCAAAACTACATGTCTCGATGATTCAGTCCACAAAACACAGAAAAGGAACAGTCTTTTCACACATTGTTTTGATTCTCGCTCACCTGTAGGTTCCAAGTCCCAGACTTTCGTGCTCGATGATTCTGTCCCCGCAATACAGGAAACAAAAACTCTATTCTCAGATGGAACGCCTACAGCTGTGTTCGGTGAAACAGCTGCCTTTGCTTCTTCTTCCACTATGCGTTCGAAGTCCCACGATGACTCATCTGCCAGAACACAAGAAGTCAAAGGCAAAGATTTTTCCTTCGATTTCTTCAGTGATGATGCAGAGCTGCTAGCAGGGGTTGAGAAAGAGGAAAGTTGGTTTACTGACATTAAAGATGAAACACACCCTGGAAGAGAGATTGATCCGGAAGATTTAAGGCCTAGATGTTATGATCGAGATTTCTGGGCACCTCTGGTGGATAATGAGTTTGGAGGCTCAAATGCTGCTGAGGTTGTATGCGGACTTGATGACCCCAAACCTGACCAACCTACTCTCTTTTCAGCCTGTCCAAATGGTGGTGGCCATGTGGACAATGGGGTCAAATGTTCTCCTTCGTCAACTAGTTGTGGACACGTGCCAATATGTGGACAGTATTATAAGAACACTCCTTACAACACATCGGCACCAAACTTTGTACCTGGTCATCAAGCTTCTCAGAATACAAGAACTGCTACACCTATACGGACAAGGCAATTACAACAGGTCAGTGATGATGAGTTTGATTTGCCACCACTGTTTGATGACACGAAATACGATTTTGATGACATACCAGACCTCGATATTGACGACGACGATGAAGTGTTTGAGGGGAAAGCTTACGCGTCCAAACAGGATTGCCAAATTGCTCTAGCCATTCACGCAATCAAGAATAGGTTCCATTTCAAACAAGTCAGGACCACGCGTAACTACTTCGTGCTTCAATGCCCCGACAAGCGATGTGATTGGAGAATTCGTGCTAATGAAATTGGTGTTTCAGGCTTCTATGAGATCAAAAAAGCAAACCTACAACATATTTTCAGTATCGACACGAGGAACAGTTATAGGCAGAAAGCGTCATCAAGGGTTATAGCTGCAGTCTATAAATCCAAATATGGGGATCCCATCAACTGTCCAAAAGCGGCTGAATTGCAGCAAATGGTGCTCGAGGATTTAAGGGTCTCAGCGTCGTACATGAAGTGCTACAGGGCGAAGGCAATTGCAGTAAACGATCTATGGGGGGGGGTGAGGAAGAAACATATCAGAAACTGCCAGAATATCTACACATGCTCAAACTAGCAAACTCTGGAACAGTTGCAGACATAGAGACTGAAAAGGACGAAACAGGGAGCAACAGGTTTCTCTACTTGTTTCTTGCTTTCGGAGCATCAATTGTAGGTTTCAGTAACCTGAGACCTGTGCTAGTCATCGATGGCACACATCTGTCAGGCAAGTTTAAAGGAGTTCTCTTAACTGCTACTGGGTAAGATGCAAATTTTCAAGTTTACCCCCTAGCTTTTGCTGTTGTGGATAGTGAGAATGACGACTCATGGACTTGGTTCCTACAAAAGGTAGAGAGGCTTCTGCCGGACAGTAAGTCACTAACAATCATCTCAGACCGTCACAACTCTATAAACACTGCCATCAGCCGAGTGTATCCACAGGCAAATCATGGAGCATGTATTATCCACATCATGAGGAATGTAAATGCCAAGTTCAGGAACAAAGGTTTAGCAAAGATGGTTGGAAAGGCTACTTACTCATTTACCATTGGATCTTTTCGAAGGAATTTCGAAAAGGTCAAAACAACCAATGGAGAATGTGCACAATACTTAGCAAAGATTGGAATTGCACATTGGTCCAGGGCTTATTTTCCAGGGAGTCGCTATAACATCATGACCAGTAATGCAGCTGAACAACTTAACAAAGCTCTTAAGAAGGCTCGGTCGTCCCCTGTTCTCGAGTTATTGATTTTCATACAAAGGATGATGACAAGGTAGTTCTCGGCAAGAAGAAAGAAGTCTCTAGCAAACAAATGTATTACAACCCCAGAAGTTGAGAAAGTTATGGATAACCAGATGACTCTCACCAAAGGCAGCAAGATTAACTCAACATCAAGCTGGAGCTCTGAAGTGATTGGCATCTTCGGCCAAAAGAACCACGTGCTGCTGGATCAGAAAAAATGTTCATGCCTCCTCTACCAGAAGTACAAGATCCCATGTGGCCACGCCATGTTAGTTGCTGACTCACATAGTATCCCATATCAAAACTTGATTGGCGATTGCTACAAACCCGAAACATGGAAAGAGACTTACAGTGGTGTCATCTATCCAGAAGGAAATCCAGAAGATGTCGACCTTCCAGACTCTGTTCGTGATATGGTTGTTCTGCCACCAAAGACTCGCAGGCCAACAGGTCGTCCCAAAAGATCGCGAATCCCATCGACGGGAGAAGTGCCGGTAATTTAAATCCACCTTTTAGTATCCATAAAACACTGACCATAATCCCTCCACCTTACGCTCTCTCATAAACTGTACAAAGATTTCAAAGAAGCCAAAACTCGTTCCAAACAAGTGTGGCAGGTGCGGCGGCGAGGGACACAACAGGACCACGTGTAACACACCAATCTAACCAAATCTTAAAACAGCGGGTCAGTTAGTCACTAGATTCCAATCCACAAGATAGTGACCATAAATCAATGACGGTTAATTCGCAGCTTTATATGTCCACAGGACACAATCAACAAAACTCGGTTAGACGTTGCCAGCTGCAAAAGCGAAAGAACTATGTAGGATATCTTCAAGACGTTGCTTATCCTTATTACCTATCCTTATTTATTTCAGTTTTAAGACCTTGCTTTAATGGTTAAACGTCGGCTTTTTCAAACTTAGAAATATATCGTGGGACTTTTATCTACTAATCTTCTACAATGAATTTCATAAAATGCAGTAGTTCATAACATTAAATTAACAGATTAATTACATCGACACAGTATTATGTTAACCAAAAAACTTACAAAACTTAAATCCTGCAATTTATCACATCTTAGTGTTGAAAATTGAGATCCATATGATAACCTAACATTAAAATGAACAATAACTGTACACTACATATTGTCTTTAGAACATGTCCACAAAAATATGAAACTTGGACAGTATCTACCGGACGCGAATTACTGAAACCACATGAGATTATCCTTTACAATGCTCACAAATGTGGGAAACTAAATGTGGTTCCAGCAAATCGTGTCCGGTAGATACTGTCCAAGTTTCATATGGTGGTGGACATGTTCTAAAAACAATATGTACTGTACAGTTATTCTGAGAAGTATCATATGGATCTTAATCACACACACGAGATAGTATAAAGGAGTTATTACAAAACGAGTAATTAAACAAGTAGTCAATGTCCATAATTTCGTGCCCACAAATATATGTTCATCGACACAGTTATGTGTTAACAATTAAAATTTCCTGAACTTAAATCCTGCAATTTGTCACATCTTACTGTTGACAATTAAGATCCATACAAAAAAAATTAAAAACTAAAAATCCAAACACAAGATAACTTAACATTCACTTACTACAAGTACCCTAATCTGTTTCTTCAACACAAATAACAAAAGAAAAACAAACTTAATGGAAATAGAGAGGAATGACCCATTCCCGGTAAATGTCAATAAAATAGCATATTGCTTACGGAAATCATCCACCATATCATCCGTAAGACCACTCATTCCTGGTGCCGGATCACAATGCGCATGGAGCTCGAGGAACTTCACATAGACTGGACCACAATCACCGGTACGACTGTTCTTGTAAAAATCCTTAGATCTGGTCCACGTAAATGGAGTGTACCCACGGCTCTGTGTACTCTGATCAGGGCACAGCTTCCTGATTATGTAAGGAAGAAGCTCAAGAACAGGCTTCATGAAAGCCGACACCTTATTACCACAGTTCAGCTTAGGCAACGGATCATATATATCCACATTCCAAAGCATAAGGTCTATCGATAAACCCACCCAATGCTTATCGCCCCAAATCATTGGGCAGTACACTGTATCCACATCTTCATCATCGTTCTCCTCATCACCATTGTTTTCCTCCTCCTCCTCACCATTGTTCACTTCATCATCGTTCTCCTCATCAGCATTTTTTTCCGGATCCTTCTCATTATCCTCCTCCTCACCATTGTTGCCTTCGTCAGCGTTCTCCTCATCAGCATTGTTTTCCTCTTCTTTCCCATTATCCTCCTCCTCCCCCTTGTTGCCTTCATCATCTTTCTCCTCATCACAATTCTCATCACCATCCTCGTATTTGTGTTCTTCCTCCCCTTTCGACACTGATATGTTCCCCACGCCTGTGTTATCAGTTGCAGTGGTGTCCAAGACTTCGTTGACCATTTCCTCATCGACCACGGCCTGACTCACAGGATCCAAAACAGTGCTGTCCAGCACACCACTGTCCAAGACATCACTGTCCCGGACAATGTTGGCCACTACGTTATCGCACACGGGATTCTTGCCTCCAGTTGAACTACCAGCGAGGATAAAGAGGTGTTGTCGTAGTGTCACCTTAATCTCCTTCCTTACATCATATCCAAAACCCTCGTTCTCACCACTTTTCCTGTCCATGTTACTTCTATCCACACACTTCTCGTCAGCTCTCTCTGCCACCTGGTCAACACCGACACCTATATCGCTGTTTAAATGTTCCTCGTCTAACGTCGCAAAACCACGGCATGAATCATAGCACTCTTCCAACCCAACAGATTCAGTTGTCAACCTTTGTTTAGATAAGCTTCCCAAAACATCTGCAACTATTTCCGGTGCATCCTGTGGCATCTCGAAACTACAGTCGCTTGTAAATACGCCATTAGAGAAATTGTCCACAGCTTTCTTGTCCACAGCATTAACCAAAGGGTATTCGCTTTCTGTAACCACAGGGGAACTATTTTCCATCCCCAAAGACGATATCTCACCAACCTGCAGGTTCAACTAAAAGTCAACAAATGAAACACACATGTATACATGTAAAAAAAACAAAATAAATGGCTGAACGAAAAAAAATTACCTCCAAATTATCAGCATTAGCATCTTTAGATGGAAAAACTGCTACCGTGGTAGACTTCTCATCACCGTCTCCCAGACGTCTCTTCCACGAAGGCTGCCAAAGATTAAACAAGTAAAAACTAAACCATCAGAATAGACAAGGAAACCTAACAAGAAAACCTAACAAATCACAATATGGACACACACATATAGTTACATTTAAAAAGAAGGAACACAAAATGTCATGTGTTAGAACAATACCTCCAACTTATCAGCATTAGCATCTTTAGATGCTAAAGGGCAAGAACTCTCATCACCGTCCACACGACGTCTCTTTCGTAATTTCCTACCCTTGGAGAGAGATAAATTGTCCACCTCAACTTCTACGCTAGCTTCCTTGGAACCATTACCACTTCCGTCTAAATCAGTATCAATACAGACAGAAGTCTGCCATAATATAACCACGCAAAAAATCAATTTCATAATATGGACATAGAAAAAACGAAAACAATATATGGACACAGAAAACACAAAAACAATTATATGGACACAAAAAAATGGATAATAAACAATGCTAAATAATTTTTACCATGTTTTTAACAGCAGCTGCACCGATTTCCTGTTGCAAACCGCTTCGTAACCCGGTTCTTCCTCAGTAGTCTACCCCCTCGGAAACATCCAAATAAACTTCGCTTATGTGCAAGTCGGAGTTTCTTCTGCAATTTCTCAAACTCTTCATACACAAAAACCAGCTTTGACTCTAAAGCTGAAACCCTACTAACCAAGTCAACACTACCAACATCGGGGGCTGCACAGGCTACCCCTCGGGGGAAATAACCCCTGATCCTTCTCTGCTTACGACTCGAAGACTGTTTCTTCCTAATACCCTTAATGCACTTTTTCTTACTTCCTTCTCCCACGTAGTTGGCTATCCTCTTGCGATCAACTACATGTCTTGTGTGGACAGTTGGAGCAACCCTCTCTTTGGGTTTTCTGAGTTCAAATGTTTTGTCACCGCCCGGCCAGAGTTTTTTTTGGAAAACAAAATCTTGAGCGATTAAACCTTCCATGTATTGGACCTTACGATCTTTTATTTCGTCGTCCCATTCACCCCATCCAACAACCTCACTCTTTTCTGATTCTACAAACGGATTCACTACGACCTGCAAAAAAACCAAAAAAGAAAACAAACAGTTAAATTCCTCTGCTCCAGTTTTAGTAAATAAAGAAAAAAAAAAATAAACAATCTTCTTACATTTGCAGAGTCCTCCACTTCTTCCACATCGTGAATCGTCAAACCAGAAAGCCTCGGAATTGTAACACCCGTCGAATCAATTAATTTTGCAGGTGAAAAGCCTTCAACAACCTTCAAAGGTAACCCCGGAACACAACGGTAAGCAACCAACTGAAGAGCAAAGGGGAATCCTTTCAGAGTAAATGTCCTCTGCTGAAGCTGTTGTCGGTAATGGGCAACCGGATCATCGATTCTGCGAGTCAAATTACTTCCAGGAAGCATACACACGATCGTCTTCAAGAGAGACTCTCTTCCCCAAGGGAATCTAAGAAACACTTCCAAGTTTTGAAGAAGCATCAGATAACTAGGGGTATGGGTGTTTACTTGTGTACGACAAACAAGCACACCATCAACAATCAGGATAAGAGCCAGTCTAATTTTCCGCCAATTAGACATTTGAGGTTTCTTCTCCAACATACTGCTGATGTCACCTAAAGTTACTTTCTTCTCGGTCCGAAAGAGCTTCAATCGAAATTCCTTTGGAACTGAATCATAATCAATCTTCTTGGTAGGGTCGTAGCTTTCTGGATACTCCCCACAGTTCAGACCAGTAACTTCACCAAACTCGATCAGCGAAAACCGTAGAGAATGACCACCAAAAACTGTCCACAAAACATACACTATCTTTGTAACCAATTGTCGAGTAAGCAAAGCGTGAAGAAGCTTGCACGAAATTGGACATTTTGCTAACGGAATATCGTAGAGTTTTCCAAAGTCAGAGCCTCTTAACAACTCAAATGCCTCGGTCCCTTTGAGCGTATCTTGCAAAAACTTCATAATGTCCAACTTCGAATTCACGGTTAGCCGTTCGCAGGGGTATCTATCCGTTGCATAGAGACGACTAGGGAGCCGCTCATCCCACTGACGATCATCTTCTGCAGTACACAAAAAAAAAGAAAAAGAAAGATCAGAATGTTTATAAATTTCGTTGTCCACAATATCGATGACCAGCAAAACAAAAAAAAACTTCGAAAAAATGGACAACAATATTAGGATATCCACTATCCACAACAGCAATGAACAGGACTATAAACGACACGAAAACCCGCTGATCTATCTTGGTGAGCTGCAAAACAAACAATGTCCACAATTACGTGACCATAAAATTAGAAACCTATTTAGGCCCTAAACATAGGTTCTCACTTTCAATCTTATGTAATCTGACAACAAAATTACTGAGGTTCATCAGGCAGATCTAAAAGGAAAGCACTAAAAACAAAAAAGCCTTAGCTTTCAACCCCAAAAAAAAATTCCTTTCACAAGCAGAACGAAAGAAACAAGTCTTAGGTGACCACAAACGAAAACACTTCTCTTTAAACCTGTTTTCCAAAAAAAACCTCCTATAATATAGAGAAAAGGAGAAACCTTTCATCGCAAAAGCACTTCTCTCAACTATTAGGGTAAACAAAAAAGAGTATTTAGAGATTTAAAATCCAAAAAACTTTGAAATGCCGTTTAGGTAACACACAAACTCTACCCAAATCAACACACTTTAAGAAGAAACGTAGACGAGAAAAAGAAACCCTTTTCTCTTTCTCAGAGTCGAGAAACCCTTCTCTATGGCACAAAGACGAGAAACAGAAGCGCAGAAGAGAACAAACTCAAAAAAAAACTTCACTGACCAAAGAATCGATGTCTAAGAATCCTAACATGCAACGAAATTCGAAAAAAGTGGAGGATGAAAGGACCAATTACCGGCCATATCGAACACGGGTTTTCCTCGGGGCTGAAATGTCGCAGTTCCAAACACTAATCGTCGGTAGAGAAGATGAAATTTCAACTCGCTTCAAGATTTCTCTCTCCAATTTTCTGTGCTCGGGGTACGAAAATGAAAGAACTGAGGAGACACAAATAAAACAAAAGAGAAAAAGGGTTTTTTTTTTTTTAAAAAAAAAAACAGTGCTCTCGGTAACTGTAAAAATATCACTTAAAAATTAACTGCACTTTAGTAAAGCGTCGTCTGGGGCAAAAGAGAAATTTCGCACCACATAAAGACCCTCTCGACAACAAAGTGTCTATATGGATAAGCGAAACTTGAAAAGTACCCAATAGTGTAATCGACTCTAAAACAAATTACTTTTTATTAAGATTAAATCAAGACTCGGATTCAGTTATCAACTTTCTTGTTGCATCTCTGTTCATTTAACAGTGTATTAGATTTTGACCTACACTTTAGGATGACATGATTAATTTTTTGATAAAATTTTAATTTAATCAAGAAAATTATTTTTCATTTATCTGAACTTTTGATTATTTTTATATTTAGTTTTTTTAGATAAAATATATTTATAAATATAAAATTTTAAAATATAATAATTTTATTTTTAATTTAGATATATTAAACCTTTTTTGGAATTACGAATGAAAGCATTAATAAAAATATTAAAATCCATAATCAGTTACAATATAATATGAAAATTTTAATAATTATTAAAATTCTAATTTCCACTAACCCTTCTCGGCCATTCTTAACACTTTCTCTTGTTTACTCTTTAAATTTGAGGTATATGATTTAATATTTTTGTTTTTTTCCCACATATATAAAACATATATTTAGCATTATATATTTTCTAATGATGAATGGCGAAGACTTTTAATGGTGGTGTGGGAGAAGTGTAAATCACCTACACATGTAGTTCTCCTACCTTTAAAATGTCATTCATAATTTTGTATTTTTCTATTTTATTTAATAGGAAAACTGCATGCAGTTCATTTTTTTTTTCTTATGTAAAAAGTAGGAAAACAACCTTTACTTTTTGTCCACCACAAATTTGAAGTTGTTCACTTTTTTTTACTGTTCATAATTTTTATTTTAAATAATTAGTTTTAAACATATTTTTTTTTTATAATAAAATGTTTGATCTGCTTTTGTCCTGCATAATCTGTATGATCTACATTTATTCCACTTGATCTGCATGATCTGCTTTACTTGTACTGTTTTCACCATTCAAAGCCTAAGTGTTGATCCCACAAGAACTAGTCCACATAGGGATGTAGAAGTCTTAGTTGAGAGAATAAGTGTTTTAGAACACTATTTCTGAGTACTGATAATCATATTAAGGTTCTGGATAAGTATGATCTATTCTCCATCAAAGTGGTTTTTTTTTTTTGGACTTAACATGCAATTTGGTGATGTTTAATATGGAACTCAGAAAGTGGTTGGCTAACTTCGGTGCCCAAATTCCTTTCTTACAGACTTTAGCTTTGAAGTTGTTTGCACAACCTAGTTCATCCTCGTGTGCTGAGTGCAACCGGAGTACTTACTCATTCATTTATTCACTTATAAAAAACAAATTCACTCGAAGTTGTGTTAATGATTTAGTTTTCATCCATAATAATTTATAAATTTTATTAAAGAATTTTGATCAATATGAAGAAGAAAAGACGAAAATATGGGATGATGGTAGAAATATTTTTGATTTTTGGAAGACGTGAGAATTTTGCAATTTGTAGCCATTTCACTAGATTATCCAAATCTGGAGAGCGAGTTGCTCAATGATTAGTGTCTTTTCATTTAATTTAAGATATCATTTTGAACTTTATGTTGAAATTTATGATATGATTTTTTATATATATTTTAAGTTTATAGTTATTTTATAGACATATCTGTATCATACCCATATCTATAATAAATTTGTTTTGCTGTTTTCCGTCTCATATCTGTTCTCCATTTCTGTCTCAGAGCAATTTTGGTCATCTATTATGGAGACGTGGATGACATGCGTAAGATTTTCGGTAGCGCATGACATGGCTTCTCCAGCTGATTTTTGGTGCTCTGGATTCGATTCGACATCAGAAATTTGATGGTGATCTTGGTTTCATGAGATTTTAAGCGGTTCACGAGATATCAATGATTTACTAAACAGATTAATGGGAATTTAATGAAAACCTGTCTAAAGTTATTTGCAATATAGATTGTGATGAATTCGACGATATATGTGGTGGCTGTGAAAAATCAACAATAACACTTCCCAATGATTTTATTCAAAACTTTTGCTAACTGTGTTTTTTAAAAGAAATAAAGTGAAATAAAACTATTTAAAAGAGATAAACCTAAAAATTTATTCAAAAACCGATAGGTTTTATTAAACTTTGGATTTGGATCGTTACACAAAATATTTTCAATTTAAAATGTAAATTTTCCGCTTTTATCTCATCTAGTGTTATTTAATGAAAGCATAATCCAAAAAAAAGAAAAAAAATTATCCAATTCATAGACACAGTTTTTGCAACTTCAACATATGAATTTATTTTTATTTTCAAAAATGATATAATTATGAAGAATTGGCTTTTTTGTTGTAAATATTTCCAAGGCCCAAGCTCCAAGGAAAAGTAGAATCCAATTCCATAAGACCATATGCATTGGTGAATTCTCTCAATAAATTTTTCACCAATTAAATAAAATACAAAATAAAATAAAAATAAAAAAAATAATTAAAAAAGAGAAGAACAATAATCCCTTATATGAGAACCTTTGAAAAACTGTCTTATACACCTGTTCTATTATAATGGATTCAGTATTTTATAAAACATTTTGATTTAATTAAATAGTTCAATTATATTAAAATAGTAAATTTTTTTTTGAGAAAGCATAATAGTTTATCACTAATGCACATGTCCTAACTGATTGAATCTCTCAGCCATAGCATCCTAATCTCCTTTTTTTTTTTTTCTTTTTTTTTTTTTACTTCGAATGAATAGACAGTAAAAAAATTGTAGACTTGTCTTTAAAACCATTACAAAATATCCAACAGCAAAAACAAAAGGGCAAAAGCATCTCTGATGTTTTCGTCAAACATAGTTTATTCAAAAATGTTTTTAGACTTGAACCATAAGAGAACATACCAACATAGATTGTAAGTATCCTCTTCTACATCTCCCCTGTTTCTCACCATCATATACACATTATGGAATAAACATTAGCAGAAGGAATCAAGCCTACGCGGTTTCTCCAGCTGCCGCAGCACCGCCTGTTTTCACACGCTTCTCCTTGTAGTCTTTCACAGCTGCCTTGATGGTGTCCTCTGCTAACATACTGCAATGGAGCTTCACCGGAGGGAGAGAAAGATACTTGACAATTTCAGTGTTCTTAATGGTAAAGACTTCCTCCATAGCTTTACCTTTAACCCATTCAGTAGCGACATATGAGAAGGTCGCGTGTTCGATCCACGCTCACCGCAGCAATTTGATAGGAACCACTCGTCTTATTTCCAAATCTCCAGTTACAAGAGCCAAGAGGATGATCTTAAAGCTCCACCTATCTTGACTCCCTTCGAGAAGAGAACAAGCCACAACCGACTAACGACTTCGATACCTCTACAAAGACTCCTCTTGGATCCTTTTATCTCATAAAGCCCAAGTACAATTATCTGTAAAACGACTAAAGCCCAACCATGGCCCAATTCTAATTATTTGTAATAACAGTCTTCCCTCCATTCCTCTCCTTCCCCTGTCTCCTTGTATAGACTCTCCATGGCTTATCAATTATTTGTAGCCTTCAAGAGTAGGTACTGAGAAAGGTCCCCATATATCCATATAGATTAGATCAAAAGCATGATCGCACAAGTTATTGTTAGAAACAAACGGAAGCCGTTTTTGTTTTGCATGAGGACAGATGGCACAATGAAAAACATCTTTATTCCTTTGTTTAAAACCAAGTACATCGACTGAATCCATCGTAGACATTGATGGATGTCCTAATCTATTGTGCCACAATTCAGAATCAACAACAACATTTGTAGAAACGTGCAACTGCTGCAGAGAAGATGAGCGTACAATATCAGCCAAATCCAGAACGTAGAGATTAGAAATCTGATCACCCTTTCCAATCATCAGCCCCTTGGTATGATCCTGTATCATACACGAATCTGGATCAAATACAACTCGATAACCCAAATCTTTGGTTAACTGACTAACACTAAGGAGGTTCAATCGAAAACCTGGTATGTACAAAACATTGTTCAAAACCAGACGGTTAGTCAACCGAATACGACCGACACCAGCAATCTTAACTCCAAATCCTGTTGGCAAAGTGACTGAAGTATTCACCGTATCAGAAATATCCTTAAAAAGACTCTTATCATGGGCAACATGATGTGTCGCTCCACTATCTATAATCCAAGATTCTGAACAATGAGCATTTTGAGTAGTTCTCAACACACCAATAAAATGCAGTGTAGAGGAGGCGAAAGCCATATCCGGAAGCACAGTAATAGTCCTACCAGATGCGAGGCCACATTATTCACCTGAGCATTCGAAGTATTCAGCTGAGAGTTGAAGTATGCAATCACACTTGATGTCTGATCCTTAGTGAGAGTCGAAACCATATCCGGAACAACATCAGAAGCTGCTGAAAGTGCCAACTGAGCAACCATAGGTTTAGAAGATCTAGTGGGCTTTAAGCCAGAAGAGTGCTTCTCGTACTGCGGCTTCTGTTTGTGTTTGAAACCAGTGGGATATCCGTGTATATTATAGCAGGCATCCACAGTGTGTCCATTGTATCCACAATGAGAACAAACGGGCCTAGTTGATTTCTGCTGATAAGAAGACTGAGTAGCATTAACAGAAGCAACTGGCGGATCTGGCAATGGAGCAGAGACCTGAAAAGCTGTTGCATTCTGAACTGGAATCAAGTTTCGCTGACTGTGATCTTGATCCAACAAATTGTAGACCTCAGACAACTCAGGAATATTCTTCTTCATGATAATCTGACTTCTGATTATCGAATACGACTCATTCAAGCCAGCTAAAAACTTAATGACTTTGGCTTGTTCAGCCTTTGTTGTTGTAGCAGTGCAACAATCATAGTGGCGACATGTCTCTAAGCAGTTGGCACCATCTAACTCATCCCAAAGAGTTTTCAAAGTGGTATAATATGTAGTTAAGTCCATATGACCTTGCTGAAGTGACCAAATCTGCTGAGACAATTGATACGATCTTGGAATGTTCGTAATATGGTAGTGAGTCAGCAAATCTTTCCAGATTTCTGAAGCCTCATTAAGACGAAGAATGCTCTTATATATCTGTTTAGAGACTGAGTTTAGGATCCAAGATTTGACCATTGAATTGCACCTAGACTAGATCCTAAAACTCGAATGGGATTCACTAGGTCTAACGATTGATCCATCAATAAACGCAAGCTTGTTCTTAGCGTCTAAAGCTATAGTCATTGCAATGCTCCAATTGTCATAATTCGAACCATCTAATACTTCGGAGATGATAGAAAGACCTGGATTATCGCTATTGGTGAGAAAGAACGGTGAGTGAATGCTATCGAAGGAAATTTTCGGAGAGACTGGATCATCGGACCTCGCCAGAGAAGCAACTTCAGGAATGGAAGTGCGACGAGCTGACGACGGCGTGATTTGCAGAACGCGACGAGTAGCTCTACGAGTAATCACCATATTGAATCATGATAACGTCAATTGGAGAAATCAACGAAGATCGAAAAAGAATCAATTCAATCGGGAGAATCAACGATGAATCTAGGTCAATGAAGGAAGAAAACGAAAAGCGGAAGGATCGATTGAGGTTTGATCCTCAATTGCTCTGATACCATGTTCATAGACATAATCTCAGCGATAAAGAAGAATTCTCGTAACAGAACATTTCCATTAATCTTGACTAAAAGAGTGTTACAGTGTAGCTCTTATATACACTGAGCTAAATACCAGTTAACAATGATCTGAATATAACCAAAATTGATTTAACTAAACTGGATACTCTAATAGAAGCGATAGTGGAACCACAACCAAAGGTCTTAAAGTGAACATCAACGATCTGACCGGTCTTCTCATCGACCTTGATCTGTAGCTTCATGACATCACCGCAGGCAGGAGCTCCGACGAGACCCATACCGATGCTGGGATCATTTTTTTAATGACCCAACGTTGCGGGGGTTACCGGAGTGGTTGATGAAGTTCTCGTGGTAGGATCGGAAGACACCAATTCAACTTTTTTTTTACCCAATTCCAGTACTAATGTGCTCGTATCAATGACAAGTCTTTAGGAAACTTAGAACACTATTATTGAGGGTTCTATAACATGGTCTCTTATAAAAATAAAATAACATAAAATATTCTATATTATTTGTTTATATAAAATGAGTCTAATATTTTGGAGTATTCAACAAAAATATCTAAATTAGAGATTTTTATTGAGTATTCCAAAGTAAGACTCACTTTATATAAAAAAATTAATATAGAATATTTTATTTTTATAAGAGACCATGTTATAGAGATGCTTTTAAAGAGAGAAAAAGAGAAGGCAGAGGCAGAGTAAAAAAATAAGAACACAAAAACAGTTATTGAAGCATAAAATGACAACAGCAATAGTCTTGTAGTTTCCGCTGTTACCAATCAGATGAAGATCCAGCGGAAACTCTTTCTAATGACAAACAAAATCAAAACAGCAACAAACCACTGAAGGCTAATGAAGAAATCCAAATCAGTGAAAACCAAAGGGATAATGAAATAACACAACACAGCAACAGTTGAAGCATAGAAAGTCTCTCTTGCAAATCCATCTTGAGCCTCCGGTTGGTCTATATCGATAAGATGTCTCAAAATCAAGCAAAAACTCTTCCGGATGACAAATTATATCAGAGTGGCTACAAACCACTGACGGCTTCTGAAGAAACTCAAATCAGTGAAAACAAAAGGGACTATGAGATAGGAGAGGAAAGCAACAATTATTGCATATAGCAACTCGCCTCCAAATCCTACAATTACTGCATAAAGCAACTCGCTTCCAAGTCCTTGTTGAGTCTCTGGTTGTTTCCCCATGAAAATATCATATATATTGGCTAGATTTCTTTTGTATGCACGCCACTTAACAGTCTGAACAATCGCCACCGCAAGAGTGCCATCATAGCTGCAATACAAGTGAGGGATTTTAAACCAATTAATACTCATATAAAAAAAGAAAGCCCTCTTCTAGAATTCAGATTCTTGACAACGACATAATCATTGCAAATACGAAAAACCGTTTTTTTTTCAACATTCCATTAAAATAAATCGTTACCTGTACTCTGCGGTGGTGTCGTGGTGAAGCCAGTGTCTGTGCAGATCAGATTCACATACTTTATCCAAAGTTCAGCAAATGGATGATCCTTGATGCCTCGAGTCTTCATACGTTTCCAAAAAACACTCACCGAATTTCCCGTTGAACATATTCACGTCCCATGTTGAAACTCTATAGAAGACAGGTATCAACAAGAGTTTACCTTCCCTACGTCGAGCATAGATCTTCACCGCTTCTTGCAAACACCACTCTGACGCTGCGTGTCTTTCAGAGAAGATCACTAACGCGACCGTTGACCTTTCAATCTCTCTGAAAAGTGAAAATGTACTCGATGCTTCGTTTTCTTCGCTCGTCACTATCTATAAAAACCTTGAACGCTTCGCTCTTGAAGGCTCTAGCCACATGCCTAATGAAGCCGTCGCTTTGATCGTTTCCACCATGATTGATAAACACCTGCTGTCGTGCTTACGTAGCCATTGGGTATAGGTATGTTGTTTCCGAATTAGTACTCGTACAAGTCAAATTTATAAAACTTTGTTTTGTTTCAGTTTCCAAAAACAGGCTGGTTAGATGACGTTTTCGAAACTGTATCAGCAAACTACGTTTTCCCAAATATAATAATAATGAACAAACAATTTTCAAAACATCTAAACAAAACCAATCTCTCAAAACATATTTAAAACTTTTTCATATTCTTCTGGGTTCTGACTTGTAGTTTTCCGAAATTTTAACAATAATACTAGTATTAAAAAAATATATAAAATGAGGGTCGATTAAAATTTTACAAATGAAGGTTTTTTTTCCATTTATAAATGCTCAATATATTGTGGCAAACAATTAGTTCAAAAAGGTTTGTACAAAATATCAAATGCAAAAGCACATATCACATATGTATTCAGAACTAAGCATTTCTCAAATTACACTGTTTTTCTTTTTCTTCAAATTTTTTTGTCCAAAATGAACCATACTGAAATCTTTATATATAAAGTTGCAGTTGGGTCTCTTCTCAGTAATACACGTCACCCATCTCATCTCTTAAAATAGGACACGTCAGATGCTCCACCCTTTGAAAAATCCAGTTAAACGACCCGCTTTTCTTATCAGATTTCGTTGATAATTGGGTCACAGCCATTAAACATTGCACACATTAAAATATAGCATAAAAATATGGGCCTGAATGTTTCAATTTGGACCAAGCTATTCAGAAAAAACCTTGAAGCATTTGACAATTTCATACTTTACGAATGAACCAGTTAACACACGGAAAAAAAGTGAAAATGGTCAAACAAGTGAGTAACAAAAAAAAAAATTATAACCTCTTTAGTTTATAAACCTACCTTCCATAATGGGGAAGGTGGCTCACACAAAAAGAGCAGATAAGTGTAAAATAGACTAAATGAACATATAAATAAAAAGTAAAGACAACAAAAGAAAAATCTTAAGAAAACTTAAGGAATATAAACAATAATCAAATTAAATTATAAAAATTAAAATAAAAACTCCGCGCGAAGCGCGGGTCACCCCTAGTCTTAATATAAAAGAAGATATCCGTCAAAAAAAATAAAACTATGAAAAAAAAAAGTATAAACTTTCTTTATAATACTAGCATTGTGTTTAGGGTATCAACATAGGTCATGTGTTGACCCAATTCATTTTAACCCATCAACCTAAATAAACTGTTAATTTTGACCATAATAATTTAATGGGTTAATAAGTTAACGAGTCAAATGGATCGTGGGTCAAATGGGTCATATGTCAAATAAGATTACGGGTTAATAAGTTGACTCATTTGATCCATTACCATTCTTTTTACATTTTAAAACCTATATAACAACTAAAAATATCAGAAAAAATTTATGTTAAAGCATAATTTTGCTATTTTAATGGAAAACATAATTGTTTTGTTTTATTAGAATCAAAATTTTGTAGCTTGGCTGGAAAAGTATGATTATGCAGATTGGCGGAAAAACATGATTTTGCTTTTGTATAAGAAAACCTGATTTTGCGGAAATAAGAATTTATAGTTTTTGTGGGAAAATAAATATTTTTAGTTTTGGAAAAAGACAAGATTTTATAATTTTAGCAGAAAAACATGATTCTGCAGTTTTAAGTGAAATGTGGTTTTAATAGGAAATAAAATTTATGGTTTTAACGGATCATTAATGGCTAATAAATCAATCCAACCCATTTATTAATTACAAAACTCTAAAATCATATTTATATTAATATATTATGTGAGTATAAAATGATTTATTGTGAAGATTTAAATTGACGAATTATAACTGTAGCTTTTTTTTTTCTAATCAATGATACAGATTTTGGTATAGAAGACCATAATTGATTTATCTAACATTTTGCATACTTAAGTATTCGCATTAAAAAAAATAGTGGATAACCATATTGTAAAAAGGTGTCTTTTCATATTGAGATTTTGTAATAATATTGATCTAACATTAAAATTTTGTTTAATATTAACCATATAAACTACTTTTAAAATTTAAGTATAAAGAATCAAGGTTTCTATTAACAATCATTAATTATAAGAAATCACTATATGAACTACTCATCGAAAAGAATCAGTGGCATGATTATATTGAGGATATTTCATTGTTTTGGGCCTTATACGTCTATATAATAACTTCATAAGTTTATAAATTTTATTTTCTTAATCTTTGACTACATAATCTTTGTTAGACAATCCTACACTCTCATAATTTTAATTTTTTTTTATGAAAGGATTTCACCATAACTTATTTCATATGAGTATTTTTTTTCTACATCTGGATTTGCATTTGTCTCTCTTGATCACATTTGGGATTTTTTTCAGAATCGAATAATAATTTATCTTTCCATTATTCCCAATTTCTTCTTTCACATAAAGCTTTAAAATTCTTTTCTCCAAATTCATATTTTCAGGTAGATGCTTCAAATGAGCTTGACAGTTTTTTCAAGTTAGAGACAATTTTTCAATAAGGGAAGCAACTAAAAAACTTTCATTCACTATCATATATTCATCATTTAATTCATGAGCGATAACCAGTATTTTTTCCATTTGTTTCACCACAGCGATGGTATCACTCATCTTGAAATCTAAATACTTTCCACGAATTGTTTTGGTGTTTACTATATTAAGGGAGTAAGCCCAATGACAAGCCCAAGTGTTTATGTCAAAGCCCTACTATGAACAGTAAACTGGTTAACATATTTTAGATAGCGTCTCTTGTAAGGTTTATCTTTTACTTAGTCATTATTTATATATGTGGCTGTAAGTGACAAGAAAAAATAGACGAGACTTTTTTAGATCTATCTCTCTTCTTCTTCCTCCTTTCTAATTCTTATTCTTCATCCTTAATCTCTTAATTCTAACATGGTATCATAGTAATAAGATCCTAATATATATCTTAAATTCTTCAAAACTCTGATTCTTCATCTATTTTTCTCAAAATCTCTTGTTTCAACATGGAGAACTCAAGACAAATGGTTGTTCCTGTGACTCTTACAAGATTCAACTACATCCTATGGTCTAGGATGGCAAAGACTGCTATTTGTGGAAGAGATTTGTGGAGCCATGTAACTCTTGATGAAGCTCCAAAGAAATCTGTCTAACAAGAAGATGGCAAGGAGATTTTCCTTGTGGATAAAGACAAATAAAGAGGACCAGTTTGTGATTTCTATTCTCCAAAACTCCCTAGAAGCATCAATCTTGGAAGCTTACTCCTATTGTGAAACTGCCAAGGATCTTTGGGAGACTCTTAAAAAGGTGTATGGAAACACCTCCAATCTAAGCAGAGTCCTTGAAGTAATTAAAGCAAGCCATTAACAACCTCAGTCAAGAAGACATGGAGTTTACCCAACAGTTTGGGAAGTTCAGATCTTTGTGGGCTGAGCTTGATATGTTAAGGCCAAGCACAATGGATCCTGCTGTTTTACTTGAGAGGCATGAGTAAGACAAGGTCTTTGGGCTCTTACTAACTCTAAACTCCACCTAAAATGACCTGATCAAGGATATCCTAAGGTCAGACAAACTGCCAACACTTGAAGAGGTATGTGCTAATATTCAAAAGGAGTAAGGATCCCTTGGACTCTTTGGTGGAAAGGGAGAACTTGTCACAGCCAACAAAGGAGTGTATAGGCAGGAAAAAAAAAGAAAGGTATGGATGTGTGACCATTGTAAGAAGAAATGTCACAACAAAGACAAGTGCTGGATCCTCTATCCCCATCTAAAACCAAACAAGTGGAAAGAACCAAGAGCAAACATCTCTAATGCCATGGCTGAGCAGCCATGTTCATCCATATATCCAATGAGGTAGAAGGCAAGGCTTTGATGTCTACTCATGCTCCCTGGGTACCTGCTCATGATGAGTTGGTGAGGAGATCAGACCTTGAAGCTTTCATCAAAGCCCTCAAAGAAAATTTTGGTAAAGTATTTGGTAATTCCTTCCATGCATCAAACATATCTAAGCCATTAATTGTATATTCAGGAGCTTCTCATCATATGATTAGTGATTCAAACCTGATTAGCAATATGAAACCGGCTTTACGGAATGTTGTGATAGCAAATGGAGATAAAGTACCAATCAAAGGTGTAGGCAATCTTAGGCTATTTGATAAAGATTCGAAAGCTTTGTTTATGCCTAATTTTACTTTAAATCTGCTTTCAGTAAAAAAGGCGACTACTGATTTAAATTGCAATATTATATTTAATCCTAATAATGTTCAATTTCAGGATATTAAGACAAACAGGCTGCTTGGAAAAGGTGTGGCTAAGGATGGCCTATATTTCCTTAAAGACACCGAACTTATCTCGAAGTCATCTTGTGTATTTAGCTCTGTCTCTGCTGTAGCTAATGATGCAATTTTACATGCTAGATTAGGACATCCTCATTCTCGTGCATTAGGATTGATGTTGTCTAGTGTTTCTATTAAGAATGATGAATGTGAAGCTTGAATTCTTGGAAAACATTGAAAATCTGTCTTTTCAAAATCTATGACTATTTATGAGAATTGCTTTGATCTTATTCATTCTGATGTTTGGACAGCCTCTTGTGAATCTAGAGAAAATCATAAGTACTTTGTCACATTCATTGATGAAAAGTCAAAGTATACTTGGTTTACATTGATTCAATCTAAAAATAGAGTTCTAGAAGCTTTTATCAACTTTCAGAATTATATTACTAACTATTTCAATGCCAAGATTAAAATCTTTAGATCAGATAATGGTGGGGAGCATATGAGCAATGTCTTCAAACAACATTTAGCCAAACATGGAATCATTCACCAAACCAGCTGCCCTCACACACCACAACAAAATAGAGTGGCTGAAAGGAAGAGTAGGCACTTGATGGAGGTGGCAAGATCCATGATGTTCCATACCAATGTTCTAAAGAGGTTTTGGGGAGATGCTGTGGTTTCTGCTTGTTATATGATCAACCAGATTCCAACAAAAGTCCTTAATGATGTTTCTCCATTACAGGTATTGAACAAAACTCAGCCATCTATTAGTCACTTACGTGTGTTTGAGTGTGTTTGTTTTGTTTTGATCCTAGGAGAACAACAAAACAAGTTTGAGGCAAAAAGTGTAAAAACCATGTTTATTGATTACTCCATAACTCAAAAAGGATATAAGTGTTATATATCAGAAACCAGGAGGGTTATGGTGTCTAGAGATGTCAAGTTTATGGAGACCAAATGCTTTTATGATGAAAGGAGTTGGGACAATCTGAAGGATCTATCTAATCCCCCATCGGATCGAGGAACAAACCTTAGAATCATATTGGAAACTCTTGGTATAAGTTCACCCAAGGAACCCAAGGAGAAGGAAGAAACAAGGGGGCCAAATACAACTGTAGAACCTCTAGTAGCTGTTGAAGGCATCCACATTGATCATGAGGGGGGGCACACAAGTAGAACAAGAAGAACCGAATGTGCAACAAGATTATTGTGAGTTGGAATGAGAAGGTTCTGCTGTTCATGAACAAGATGGAGTGTCTCGAAGATACTCAAGAAGAAAAAGAACAGGAGTAAAAAGTCCAAACTATCCCTTTGAGAAGGAGTACACGGATCAGAAAATCTAGAGTCTACTACAATGTACAAGCTGTAGCTCCTCCTTTTCAAGCGGTTTGCTCTCTAGCTCACTTTGTCTTAGAACATCAAGTATTTGTTTGCAAATTGGATCAGGAACAGGTGCCAAAGACCTATGAAGAAGCCAAAGAGCATAAAGTATGGAGAGATGCAGTAGGTGATGAAACTGGGGCTATGGAACGCAAACACTTGGGATGAGGCAAACCTTCCCAAAGGCAAGAAAGCTGTAAGCTCCAAGTGGGTATTCACTATCAAGTAAAAGCGATGGGGAGATTGAGAGATACAAGGCAAGGCTGGTAGTGAGAGGATTCACTCAGGCTTATGGAGAAGATACCTTTGCACCAATAGCCAAACTCCACACGGTAAGGGTCGTTCTCTCTTTAGCAACTAACCTTGAATGGGATCTTTTGCATATGGATGTCAAAAATGCATTCCTTCAAGGTGAGCTAGAAGATGAAGTCTACATGACTCCTCCACGTGGTCTTGAAGATACAATTACACCAGGAAAGGTTCTTAGGCTCAGAAAAGTCATCTATGGCTTGAAGCAATCACCTAGAACTTGGTATCATAAACTGAGCATGACTCTCAGAGATAGAGGATTTAGAAAGTCCGAGGCAGACCACACTCTCTTCACACTTCCAAGCCAAGAAGGTATCATTGTCATTCTTGTTTATGTAGATGATATTATCATCTCATGGAGTGACAAAGCAGGTATCCAAGCCACTAAGGCATATCTCCAATCTGTTTTTGATATTAAAGATCTTGGTGAGCTAAAGTACTTCTTAGAGATAGAATTGTGTCGCTTTAAAGAGAGACTCTTCTTATCTCAAAAAAGTACACACTTGATTTGTTTCTGAAACAGGAAAACTTGGAGATAAGTCAGCCAAGACACCCTTTGAAGAAGGTTACAAAGTCATAAAGGAGGGGGAGATTGAGGACAAGCCGTATGAAGACTTCAAGCAATATAGAAAGATAGTTGGTAAGCTTATCTATTTAACCATTACCAGACCTGATATTTGATTTGCTGTGAATCAGGTAAGCCAATACATGCAAGTTCCCAAAGTTCACCTCTGGAACATGGTGGAAAGAATACTCAAGTATCTAAATGGTGCTCTGGGCCAAGGCATTTGGATGGGTTGCAAGGGAAGCTCAGAGATAGTAGGGTACTGTGATGCTGATTGGGCTGGAGATAAAGAGGACAGGAAGTCTATAACCGGCTACTGCACATTCATTGGAGGGAATCTTGTCACTTGGAAGAGTAAGAAGCAAAAAGTGTCTCCTGTTCAAGCACTGAAGCCGAGTATAGAGCCATGAGAAAGCTCACCAACGAGCTTATTTGGATCAAGGCACTCCTTAAGGATTTGGGAATTGAATCACCAGATCCAATCACCATGCATTGTGACAACCAAGTAGGTATCCACATTGCATCCAACTCAGTGTTTCACGAAAGAACCAAACACATTAAAGTGGACTGCCACAAGGTGAGATAGATGATGGAGTAAGGAGTAATCTTACCTTGTTACACAAGAAGTAAAGATCATTTAGCTGACATCTTCACCAGGGCAGCCAGCACTAAGGTTTGTGAGTTTATCCATCCTCAACTTGGACTCATAGATCTCTCACGGCCATAAGTCCCTAGGTTATGGAGTATATACTCTTTTTCCCTGAGTATGGTTTTGTCCCATGTGGTTTTCCATACTTAGGTTTTTAATGAGGTAGATCTTCATGGTTCCAAATTTGACCTCTAGAGTTCCTATTAGGCCTGGGCAAATAAACCGAAACCAAAAAACCGAACCGATTCGACCCGAATTAACCAGACCAAAATCTATTTGGATATGCTATGTAAACCGAACGGGTTTTGTAATTTTTTTTCTCGGTTAACGGTTCGGATCGGTTAAAAACCGTAACCGAATCATATCCGAATGAAACCGAGGTTATATCCTATTACTTACATACAGTCATATATATATATATACATATATAACACAACATTGCCATTATCTAATATTCTTACAGATTCTTCGTCGATCTCGAGTTCTAAACTTTTCCGATTTATACTCTAAATCAGTAAATCGTATATTTGCATATATACGCATATCAAAAATTTGCAGTCGTATATAAATTCGGTGCAATCCCTCTTCGATCTCTCAATGATCCATCATCCTCTTCTCCTCCTTCAGTCTCTTCGAAAAATTGGCCAATCTCAGAGTCAAATGTATGTTAATCGAACAAAAACCTTTGTTAGTTTTAATTTTTTCATTTATATAGGAATAGAAAGTTAGAAAATAGGAACTATCGATTATCGATTACCGAACTAGAAAGAAATTTAGAAATAAAACAGAATTGGTTATATTTTGAAACTACCGAGAACTGAGTACCAGACTAGGAAGGAACTTTTGATGGTATCATATTTAAATTAGTTTTTTTTTAGAAAAGCGAAACTTCATAATTGATGATTTGTGTCTTGTGAGTTGTGAAGTCAAGCGTAATTACTTATGTGTTTGGATAATTTTTCAGTATGTGTCATGTTTGTGTGAAGTCAAGAACGTTACTCAAAATTAAAATGTGTTTGAAGTCAAGCTTTAGTGATTATATTTCAGTGATATTTCAGCTGATTTAAAGCTTTCAACTCTGTATTTTTAGATGGTTTCTTCAAAAGAAAATGAGGTTGACCGAAACGAAGAAAAAGAATTCGGAACACCAACTGGTCCAACTCCTAAAATTGGAAAGAAACGAAAACAAAGTTCAGGATCAAAGGCGATTACACATTCATGGGTTTGGGAGCATTATAAGCGAGTTGTTGATAATGCTGACAAATGCAAGTGTAACTACTGTGGTAGAGAAAGGACTTGTCCCACTTCATCTGGAACTTCAAATTTGCAGAGTCATCTAAAAATATGCAAGCAGTACCAGGTATGGATGCAAAGTAAAGCTCAGACACAACAAATTTTAACTCCT